>CAUYQU010031052.1:0-79467 GCA_963574635.1 Cheracebus regulus | reverse complement strand
ACAAAACATACATTTTTCTCAGTATCACATTATACCTATTTTTTAAGTGACCACATAATTGGAAGTAAATCACTCCTCAGCAATTGCATAGCATCTCACAGGTTTAAATAAAATATTGGTTGGCTGCTTGTTTGTTATTTTATCCCCTATTCCTTCGTGTCTCCATTGTTAAGCACAATTATTGGCATACAAGAGGTTTTTAATACCCATTTTTAGACTGCATTCTAGCCTGGGCAATAGAACAAGAATCCTGTTCTCTCTCCCTCTTTCTCTTCCTCTTTCTTTCTCTCTTTCATTCTTTTTTTTTCTTTTGCTCTTTCTTTCTCCTTTTCTAAAAAAATAAAAAAAAAAAAAAAGATAAAAAAAAAAAAGAAGTCCACAACCTTTGTAGTAGCAGGAAGAGGAAAGGTCCCCAAAAAACTTTAGATGGGCCTGGCATAGTGGCTCACACCAGTAATCCCAGCACTTTTTCGGAGGCCAAGGCAGGTGGATCATGAGGACCAGAGTTCAAGACCAACCTAGCCAATATGGCAAAACTGTGTCTCTACTAAAATACAAAAATTAGCTGGGCGTGGTGGCACACGCTTATAATCCCAGCTACTCCAGAGGCTGAGGCAGGAGAATAGCTTGAACCCAGGAGGAGGTTGCAGTGAGCCAAGATCGCACCACTGCACTCCAGCCTGGGCAACAGAGGCAGACTCTGTCCAAAAAATATATATATAGAGAGAGAGAGATAGATAGATATAGATATAGATTTGTTTATTATATATATATATAATATTATATATATATTTAAATATATATATTTAATATATATTAATTATATTATATAATTTAATAATTTATATAATTATATAATTTATATATTATAAAATTATATAATTTACTATATATTATATATTTAAAATATATATATATATATATATATATAAAGACCAGCTGTAGAGGCAAGAGGATTGCTTAAGGCCAGGAGTTTGAGACCAACCTGGGTAACAAACTGAAACTCCCATCTCTACAAAAAAACATTAAAAATTAGCTAGGTATGGTGGCTCATGCCTCTAATTCCCAGCTCCTGAGGAGGCTGGAGTGGGAGGGTTGATGGAGCCCAGGAGGTTGAGGCTGCAGTGAGCCTGTGATTGTGTCCCTGTACTCCAGCCTGGGTGACATAATGAGGAAGAAAGAAAAGAAAAGCTTAGAAGGAGTAAACGAAGTAGATTAGAAAATTACAAAGCAGGCAGGGCATAGTGGCTCACGCCTGTAATCCCAACACATTGGGAGGTCAAAGCGGGTGGATCACAAAGTCAGGAGTTCGAGAACAGCCTGGCCAATATGGTGAAACCCCGTCTCTACTTAATACAAAAATGAGCTGGGCGTGGTGGTGCGTACCTGTAGTCCCAGCTACTCGGGGGACTGAGACAGAAGAATCGCCTGAACCTGGGAGGTGGAGGTTGCAGTGAGCCAAGATTGTGCCAGTGCACTCCAGCCTGGGTGACAGAGCGGGACTCCATCTCAAAAAAGAAAAAAGAAAATCACAAAGCAGAAACAAAGAAAAAGGTAAAAGTGTAAGACAGTCCAGGGATCATTTTTAATAAATGGTTTAAGGGAATGAAAAATTATTCTGTGCATAGCTTGGAAATTATCATTAGAAAAACAGTAAAATTCAGGCCAAGTGTAGTGGCTCACACCTATATTCCCAGCAGTTTGGGACGTCAAGGTGGGCAGATCACTAGAGCCCTGGAGTTCAAGACCAGCCCAGGCACCATGGTGAAACCCCTACCCTACAAAACATGCAAAAATTAGCCAGGCATGGTGGCGCATGCCTATAGTCCCAGCCAGCTGGAAGGCTGAGGTGGGAGGATCACCTGAGCCCGGGAGGGCGAGGCTGCAGTGAGGTGTGATCGTGCCGCTGTTGTACTCCAGCCTGGATGGCAGAGTGAAATTCTGTCCCAAAAAGAAAAATAAAAGAAAAACAGTAGAAGTCATTGTTATATCCTGTAGCTGTTTTTCATTAGATGGTGTATAATTTCAGGCAATAATGTATATGGTTCTGCGAAAAACAAATGCGTAGTGGCCAGTTTCAAAATGTTTCCACCTATCTCCCTCTCGGAACTTCACAGCAGTCTCAGTGCTGATAGAGTCTGAAACAGCCCCAAAATTGCCACCGAAAGCAGAGTGGCTAGAAATTATGAAAGAGAAACTATTTTATGACTTCGCATTTTACTTCAGCCACATTAAAAAGAGAAGCCAGCAAAGGGATTTCTGTTAAAATCCCTACCCAGGTGGAAGTAAAACTTTCAGAAACCAAGGAGAGGCAACTTGCAAAAAGAGCATCTTGAAGAATGATTAGAAAATGTCCGAATGGATGATTTCATTCGAGGAAGGAAAGTCAATGATAGGTGTGTTGTATTTTAAAAATCGCAGGAAATATCATCATTGCTTATTTAGGACATGATGAGAACTGCGTAATGTAAACGGTTGTATGAGGCCGGGCGTGGTGGCTCACACCTGTGATTTCAGCACTTTGGGAGGCTGAGGTGGGAGAATCACCTGAGGTCAGGAGTTCGAGACCAGCCTGGCTAACATGGTGGCCAGGTGCACTGGCTCACACCTGTAATCCCAGCAACTTGGGAGGCCGAGGTGGATGGATTATGAGGTCAGGAGATCAAGAACATCCTGGCTAACAGAGTGAAACCCCATCTCTACTAAAAATACAAAAAATTAGCCAGGCATGGTGGCACATGCCTGTAGTCCCAGCTACTCAGAAGGCTGAGGCAGAATTGCTTGACCGGGAGGCAGAGGTTGCAGTGAGCCAAGATTGTGCCACTCTACTCCAGGCTGAGTCACAGAGTGAGACTCCATCTCAAATAAATAAACAAATAAATAAATAACGCGGTGAAACCCCTCTCTGCTAAAAATACAAAAATTAGCCAGGTGTAATGGCAGGCACCTGTGGTCTCAACTGCTCAGGAGGCTGAGGCAGGAGAATGACTTGAACCTGCGAAGCAGAGGTTGCAGTGAGCCGTGATTGCACCATTAAACTTTAGCCTGGGCCACAAAGCGAGACTCCATCTCAGTGAATAAATAAATAAATAAATATAAAATAAAATAAAGTAAATAGTTGTAGGAGATGTGAGAATGAGGACCAAGTAAGAATGTCACAGACACACACGTGTGCGTGCGTGCAAGCACACACACACACACACACACCATCCCTGCCTAGCTATCCGTAGGTAGGTAGAGGTGGGGGAGTAGGTGCTCCCCTGCACTGGCCCAGAAAGTGATGGACTCACAGACTCAAAAGCTATGATGATTAATTGGGGTCTCCCTGCCCCCACCTAGTCCACCAGTGTCATGGACTACCCCGCACCAAATATATCCGAAGAATGGCAGACCTCCCCTCAGCCAAATACAAAGACTTGGTTAGGGAACTTGGTCAGGTCCACCCTGGGAAAGCTGGACTTTCTCTAATCCTGGCTTTTTTGGGCCCAGAAGTTTTGGTCTTTGGGGTGGTGCCAACCACGCCTCCAACATAAAAGACTACAGTTACAGCTGACTCGTGCATAAGCAGGGAGGGGATTTTCTATCCTCGTCACCCTCTGTCTTCCCTTCCTGGTGAGAAAGTGGTCTTTTATCATAAAACACGTCATAAATACCTCATTCAAATTATGCCATGAAAGGGGGTTAATATCAGCAAGGTGATGGTTTGCTTCTCTGGAGGATAATCTACTTCCTCTTCTTCTTTTTTCTTCTTTCTGAGAGGCAGTCTCGCTCTGTTGCCCGGGCTGGAGTGCAGTGGTGTGATCTCAGCTCACTGCTACCTCCACCTCCCAGGTTCAGGCGATTCTCCTGCGCCAGCCTCCCAGGTAGCTGGAGCTGCATGCCCGGCTAATTGCTGCTGCATTTTTAGCAAAGACCAGATTTGCCACGTTGTCCAGGCTGGTCTCGAACTCCTGACCTCAAGTGATGCACCCACTTCGGCCTCCCACAGTGCTGGGATGACAGGCTGGATATTCTACTTTGATCCCAGGTCAGCAGCTGTGCCCAGTGCCAAGAGGGTGCTAGACCCCCTGGGGGCAGACAGGAGAAAGAAGTTTCACAGGCCACCGGAGGGCCCAGGTGGAGACTGAAGAGGGGAGAACCCAAACGGAAAACCTTCAGGACACCCGCTGCAGCTGCCTGTGTAAACCTGAAGGTTGAAGTGATGGGGACGATACAGCATGGCTTTGGCTTTTTCTCTGGGTCCTGCTGGTCTGTGGTCTGCGGACGGTAAGCTCAGCGCAGCTGGGATATATCTTTGAGGCTGCAGCGTTTGGCGGAAGATCTAAACCATTGGCCTGGACGTTCCTCTTGCTGTTGTCATCGGCCTCATCTGTCTGAAACCTTGCTGATCCCGGCTTATCTGGCGTGGGACCAAATGGCCCGGGAGTCTCTGCATCCTCTTCAGAGTGACCCACGCGTGTCCGCTATCCCTGCCCCCACCAGCCCCAGGCTGACCTCCACCTGGCCCTCAACTGCATGGGCCCTGATGAGGCACATTCCTTCTGAGTCCAGGCCCCCCTGTCATTCGGAAGATTGCTGGAAAGAGCTTGCTTACCAAAAGGAGGTAGCGAGAAATGGATTCGGGAGTTTCTTAAATCCAGTTGTAAAGATTTGGGGGAAGTAGGAAGTTAAGAGCATGGTGAGGAAGGGGTTAGGAGAGTGCATAGGAAGGAAACCACGATTCCCCGACCTTTCGAAGAGAGGTGGAGGAAGGAATACCATTGCAGTCACGTCCATGGCGTAGAGAGCATAGCGACAGATCCCACAGCATGATTTGCGGCGACTTCAGACCCAACGATGAGATGGATAATGAGCTAAAGAAGAAGAAAACAGGACAGAAAAAGAGTATCAGTTTGGAAAGGGAATGCTCACACTCCAAGCAGGTTTTTGTTAAGAAATGTAGCATTTTTTTTGTGCTCACTTTGGCAGCACATAAACTAAAATTGAAACAATACAGAGAAGATGAGCATGGCCCCTGCGCAAGGATGACACGCAAATTCATGAAGCGTTCCATATTTTCTTCCATTTTCTAATGTCCAAGACTGTGGAGAAACTGAGGCTCCTGTAAGTGAAGTCACTGACCTGGTTAAGGAATGTTCCTACTTCCAACTCCATGTCCACCTCCTACTCCAAAAAAAATTTTTTAAAAAAGAAATGTAGCAATTTTTTTTTTTTATTTTTATTTTTTATAAAGACAGAGTTTCACCATGTTGATCAAGCTGGTCTTGAACTCCAGACCTCAGGTGATCCACCTGCCGGCCTCCAAAGTGCTTGGATTACAAGCATGAGCCACCACGCCCGGCCAAAATGTAGCAATTTTAAAAAAAAATTTTTTTTTGAGACAGACTCTGGCTCTCTTGCCCAGGCTGGAGTGCAGTGGCACTATCTTGGCTCACTGTAACCTCCACCTCCAGATCCAAGCAATTCTCCTGCCTCAGCCTCCCAAGTAGCTGGGCCTACAGGCACCTGCCACCACACCCACCTAACTTTTTTTGTATTTTTAGTAGAGATGGGATTTCACCACGTTGGCCAGGCTGGTCTCGAACTCCTGACCTCAAGTGATCCCCCTGCCTTGGCCTCCCAAACTGCTGGGATTACAGGCGTAAGCCACCACGGCCAGCCAGGAATATAGTATTATTAATGTTTTCTTCCTTTAAGTAAGACAGGAAAGCCACATAAAAATGTTCCAGGTAGGACTAAGCTACAAATGATTAAGGATGGCAGCTGTCTCTTAAAAAAAAAAAAAAAAAAACCAGGTGTGGCGGCTCGCACCTGTAATCCCAGCACTTTGGGAGGCCAAGGCGGGTGGATCACTTGAGGTCAGGAGTTCAAGACTAGCCTGGCCAACATGGTGAAACCCCATCTCCACTAAAAATACAAAATTATTCAGACATGGTGGTGGGCACCTGTAATCCCAGCTACTTGGGAGGCTGAGGCAGGAAGGTCACTTGAACCTGGGAGGCGGAGGTTGCAGTGAATGGAGATCATGCCACTGCACTCCACCCTGGGTAACGAGAGTAAGACTCTGTGTCAACAAATGCATACGTACATACATACATACATACATAAAAAATCAGGTAAGCATGGTGGCATGTACCTGTAGTCCCAGTACTCCAGGATACTAACATGAGTGGATCACTTGTGCCCAGGAGGTTGAGGCTGCAGTGAACTGTGATTGAATCACTGCACTTCCAGCCTGGGTCACAGCAAGACTTTGTCTGTTTAAAAAGAAAAAAGAAAAAAAGAGGCCAGGTGTGGTGGCTCACACCTGTAATCCAACACTTTGGGAGGCTGAGGCGGACAGATCACCTGAGGTTAGGAGTTTGAGACCAGCCTGGCCAACATGGCAAAACCCCATCTCTACTCAAAATACAAAAATTAGCCAGGCATGGTAGTGTGGGCCTGTAATCCCAGCTACTCGGGAGGCTGAGGCAGGAGAATCACTTGAACTCGGGAGGTGGAGGTTGCAGTGAGCTGAGATGGCGCCACTAAGCTCCAGCCTGGGTGAAAGAGCAAGACTCTGTTTAAAAAAAAAAAAAGAAAGAAAGAAAAGAAAAAAGGATGGCAGCAGAGAAGACTTATCTGGGAAATTCATTAACGTCAGTGTTTTTTTTCTCTAATTACTAGACTTTATTATTTAGAGCTATTTTAGGTTTACGGAAAAATTGAGCAGAAAATACAGAGAGCTCCTACATTAACCCCCCTCCCATCACAGAGTTTCCTCTGTTACTAACGGCCTGCCGTAGTGTGGGAGATTTGTTACAACTGATGAAGCAATTTAACACATCATTGTTAACTCAAGCCCATAGTTTACACTGGAATTCGTTATTTGTGTTGTAATTTATGGACATTTAAAATCTAAAAATAAATCTGTTTTCATAGGAGAGATTATAAGTAGGTGAAGACACTCAAAAATGTATACAATTCCAAAAAAAGCATGGATAGGATAAATTTTTAAAAAAAAAGCGCTTTAAAAGTCCCTTCTGATGGCAGGACTCTTGGGTTCTAGAATGACTTGGAGCTCTCAAGAACCACAGTTTAGAAACTAGGCACGACAAAGTGTGGTCAAATCTTTCAGGCCAGGGTATAAAGTATCTTAAAAAACATTTTGTACTTAGTACCAGTGAACTGTACACTTTAAATGGGCTGGATGTGGTGGCTCATACCTGTAATCCCAGCACTTTGGAAGGCTGAGGTGGGAGGATAACTTGAGCCAGGAGTTCAAGACCAGCCTTGACAACATAGCAAGACCTTGTCCCCACAAAAAAAAAAAAAAAAAAAAAAAAAAAGGAAAGAAAAAAAATTAGCCAGGTGTGGTGGTGCATGCCTATGGTCCAGACATTCAGGAGGCTGAGGTGGGAGGATTACGTGAGCCTGGAAGGTAGAGGCTGCAGTGAGGTGAGCTGTGACTGTATAATTGCACTCCAGCCTGGGCAACAAAGCAAGACCCAATCTCGAAAATAAAAGGTTAAAATGGTCAATTTTATGTTACGTACATTTTACCATAAGAAAAAAAAAAGTTTTACAGAAGAATTACCCAAGAGAGCTCATCCACAATGGTGTGACTCAATCAGCTGGGTGGAAACCAATTTCCAGGGCAGGAAGCTGTGAAATATTCATTTCTGAATAAGCAAGATGAACGCCTGTGAGAGGGCTTGTTAGCAAGGCAAGCTTTGGCTGACCTAGCTACATCCATTTTTAAAACAGTGATACTATAAGCATGGCTTCTATTCAGATACAGGCTCCCTTCACAGAAGGAAGGTGGAAAAGGCTCCTGTGAAGGTTGCTTTCCTGTCCTTCTGACATCTCTCAGGCCAGCCCTCAGCAGTGAGCCCTCCCACGAGGCCATCTGCCTGCTCAGGATCCACTGGGAAGGCAGCTATCCTCTTTGTGATCCTGGCACCATATTGGAAGGAGTCCAGCTGTGGAGGCTGTCAGAGATTTGATCACCTCAGCCATTCATTGTTCAGCTGAGCCTCCGGGGGCTGGGGGATTTCCGTGTTGCTGGTGTTGACAATGATGTAATCCTGGCTCTACGTCATCCTTGTGCTTCTCCATAGACACACACCGAATACTAGACGGTTCCATTCTGTCCCACACGACTGTATGATGAGTCTTCTCAAAGGCTCAGAGGACTCACCTTGCAGAGCTTCATTCTTGAAACTCTAAGCTGGAACCCTGAAACCTTGGTTTCTCTTTCAGCTACCATGAGGCTGAAATTAACCATAGCCTTCCCAAGGATTGGTTTATTCTCAAAGCGTTTTAACTTATAAACCAGACCCTAAGATTTAGAAAATACTAATGTTTGTCATTAAATTAAATCATGCCAGTGAAAGTGCCTAGAATAGTGCCTGCTCACAGCTGGTACGTAGGATATTGTTTTGCGCCTCCATGTACTCCAGATGTAGCCTAGAAAATCAGGTAACTTGGCCGGACGTGGTGGCTCACTCCTGAAATTCCAGCACTTTGGAAGGCAGAGGGTGGCGGATCACGAGGTCAGGAGTTTGAGACCAGCCTGGCCAACATGGTGAAATCCCATCTCTACTAAAAAACAAAATATTAACTGGGTGTGGTGGCGGGTGCCTGTAATCCCACCTACTTGAGAGGCTGAGGTGGGAGAATCGCTTGAACTGGGAAGGTGGAGGTTGCAGTGAGCCGAGATTGTACCACTGCACTCCAGCATAGGTGACAGTGCAAGGCTCTGTCTCAAAAAAAAAAAAAAAAAAAGAAGAGAGAGTGAGAGAGACAGAAAGCAAGGAAGGAAAGAAAGAAAAGAAAATCAGATAACTTGCAGTCATTAAGCCACTTCCATATCCTGGGCTTGGTTTGATCAGGTAGAACAACTAAAAGATTAATTACAATTATAAACTGTGGGCGGGGACAGTGGCTTACACCTGTAATCCCAGCACTTTGGGAGGCCAAGGCAGGAGGATCATTTGAGGCCAGGAGCTCAAGACCAGCCTGGTCAAGAGAGTAAGACCCTGTTTCTGAAAAAAAAAGTACACTATGATTATGAGAAATGCTCAAGTAACAGCATAAAAGGGTATTGCACAATTTGTGTTCCCTTTTTTAGCACTCACTTTTTTTTTTTCCCAAGTCAGGGTCTCGCTCCCTTGCCCAGGCTGGAAGGCAATGGTGCAATCATAGCTCAGTGTAGCCTCAACCTCCTGGCCTCAAGCAATCCTCCCACCTTGGCCTCCCAAAACGCTGGGATTACAGGCATGACACACTGCACCTGGGCTCTTTCAAGAAGAGCCCTGTGTATGAAGCTGTTCTTTGAGCACACCTTGGCCTCCATCTGGAGACCCTCGGTCTTCTGCTCTTGCCTCTGCGTATTCTACTGCTTGAAAGCATTGGTTCTCACAGTACCCAAGTAAGCATCCCAGTCCCGATTAGAGTCCCAAGGTCCACTTGTGTTCTAAATGCAGGTGGCACGTTTCCACTTCCATGTCCCGCCATCATCTCCAACCCAGATGGCCTAAACACAATTGCCCATCTCAGGATAACTTACCCCTACTTTGACTTCCTCCACAGGCCAGGGTTAGTCTCCAGGTAACCTCACATGAAGTCTCCAAGTACCTTCGATTTCTTTGTTTCCTGGTGGCTAAAGCCTTGAGTGTCTTCCCTAGCACTGCTCTGTCCACGTAGACCTTGGGGACAGGACTAGGGGAGACAAGTGAGGTGATCAGGGCAGGGGTGTCCGCTGAGAGTGGGGGCCTCCTGACATTTTGCTTCCCAGCTTACTCTTCCTGTTGACCCTTCATTTCCACTCCCAGGGCCACAAGCCAGGCTGCTGAGCTGATTCTTACCATGACTTTCCAGATGGGTTTCCCATTTCCATCCTTCTCCTTTTAGACCAAGGACCTCTCTACTGTCGGCCCCTTCCAGCGTCATTCTCCTAGGCAGAATCGCCTCTCCCTATGTTCCCAGAACACCATGAAGCCACTTCTCACCCAGTATTGTGGATTTGGGGGTTTGTTTAATTGGTTTTCTTAGGGGTATAGGGGAGATAGGGTCTCATTCTGTCACCCAGGCTGCATTGCAGTGGCACGATCATGGCCCACCTCAGCCTTGACCTCTGGGGCTCAAGAAATCCTCCCCCCTCAGCCTTCTAAGTAGCTGAGACTACAGGTGTGCGCCACCACATCCAGCTAATTTTTTATTTTTTGTAGAGACCAATTCACGCTATTTTGCCCTGGCTGGTCTTGAACTTCTGGGCTCAAGCAATCCTCCCGCCTCAGCCTCCCAAAATGCTGGGATTACAGGCATGAGTCCCCATGCCTAGGCCAGGATTGTGTTTTTTTTCTTGAGACATCTGTCCCTGTCTTGAAGGCAGGCGCTGTAACCACCCATCTTTGTGTCCCCACGTGTAATAAAGCAGCACAATCATGCAATCAATAAGAGGGAGTCAGCGGGGTGGTTATGAATGTGGGCTCTGCCGTCAGGACAGCTGGGTTCAAATCCTGCCTCGGTCTTTATCCTCCTGTGAACCTGGGCAAGTCTCTTAGCCTCTCTCCATCTTAGATTCTCCATCTCTAAAGCAAGATCATCAAACTGCCTGCCTCATAGAACTGTTGGTGGCCGGGTGTGGTGGCTCATGCTTGTAATCCCGGCACTTTGGGAGGCCAAGGTGGGCAGGCAGATCACTTGAGCTCAGGTGCTGTTTCACCCTGGGCAATGTGGTGAAATATGAAGCTCAGGAGTTTGAGACCAGCCTGGGCAAATTTTAAACAAAAAAAAATTGTTTAAAAAATGAGCCAAGTCCAGTGGGGCACACCTGTAGTCCCAGACACTTGGGAGGCTGAGGTGGGAGGATCACTTGATCCTGGGAGGCGAAGGCTGCAGTAACCTATGATGGCACTCCAGCCTGGGTGACAGAGCGAGACCTTGTCTCAAAAAAAAAAAAAAAAAAACTTGGCAGGGTTGAATAAGACTTTTTTTTTTTTTTTTTTTTTTTTTTGAAAGATTCTTGCTATTTTGCCCAGGCTGGAGTGCAGTGGTGCAATCTCAGCTCACCACAATCTCCACCTCCTAGGTTCAAGCGATTCTCCTCCTCAGCCTCCCAAGTAGCTGGGATTCCAAGCACCCACCACCATGACCGGCTAATTTTTGTGTTTTTAGTAGAGACGAGGTTTCGCCATGTTGGCCATGCTGGTCTTGAACTCCTGACCTCACCTGATCCGCCCGCCTCAGCTTCCCAAAGTGCTGGGATTACAGGTGTGGGCTGCTTCGCCTGCCCCTGCAACACTTTTGTTTTCTTTTGAGACAAGGTCTTCCTTTGCCACCCAGGCCAGAGGGCAGTGACTGAACACAGCTCACTACGGCCTCTACCTCCTAGGCTCGAGCAATTCTCCTGCCTCAGCCTTTCAAGTAGCTGGGACCCCAGGCATGCACCACCACACCCAGCTAAGCCACTATTACTAATAAATGTTTGTTGAACCAAACTGACTTATACCTCAATGTATGATTACTTTTCCTACGTTTTCACTTTTTTTCCATCACTCTTTTGATCAAAATCCCCCAGAAGCTGGGCGTGGTGGTCCGTGTTTGTGGCCCTGGAGGCTAAGGCAGGAGGATCCTTTGAGCTCAGGAGTTCGAGACCAGACTGGGCAACATACCGAGACCCTGTCTCGGAATGAATGAATGAATGAAAAAAATCTTCCAAGGTCCTGTTTTATGTGAATAAAACTCCAACATCTTAAGTAGAACATTTTTTTCCTCTCAAACTTAGAAGGAGCTTTATTAATAATTTATTTTCTTTTTTTCTAGATTTGCCTTGGCATATAGACATATATATATATAGTTTTAATTATAAATAGCTTTTGGGGTACAGGTGGTTTTTGGTTACATGGATGAGTTGCATAGTGGTGAAATCTAAGAGGATTTATTTTATCTCTGTTTAAGAAGCACATTTAGGATTGTTTAAATGCTTCTTTTAACACGATTTTTGTAATTACTAGCTGGTCACAGGAAAATGAATCCATCAGAATGAAATTCTTAGTGAGCAGCTCTGAAAACCTACCCAGAATCCAGTGGTTCCCAGTCCCGGCTGCAAGTTAAAATCGCCTGGGGCCTTTAAAAACACAGGCGCGCCTGGGCCCAACCCCCAGAAATTCCAATCTAATAGGTCTGGGGCCTGGCTGAGCACTGGGATTCGGTTTCTTTAGAGCTCCCAGGTGAGTCAAACGTGCAGCCCGTGTTGAGTGGCACTGTTGTCACTATCGTCACCTCTGCTTCTTCATACCTGGGCCTTCGTCTGTCCAACTCCTCTGCAACCACACAGTTCTCAGGTTCTTTCTCCTGGGCCCTGTTTGCCTGGGATAGGCTGAACTCACTCACCCCAGTTCCTGCCCTGAAGCAATTATATACAGACATACCCTCTAAGGCAAACAAGCCTTGTCTTCAAATCAGGCCACAAACACACCTTGACCCGCCCTTATAACTTCCTGGATTCTTCATCCTGTTTATGGCTTACTGATAACATCCTGGATGGAGAACCAGTTTGGGACTTTCGGTGACCTAGTTACCCCTTGGCTGGGGCTGGAATTTCATGTTCTGGGCCCTTTCATGAGTCTGGGCTCTTTGATGGTTCCAGAATGGCAGTGATTGATTTTTTCCCTTTGGTCGTTGGTGCTGCACCCCCTGAGTGCCACCCTGATAGACTCTAGCTTCTCAGCTTTTGCAAACTGGAGCTTTTTTGCAAACACCAGCCCCCAACCTCAGCCACTGGGGCCTTACAGGTCACCAGCTCCCACTTACCTTCTATATATGCCTTATCTCCTATGCACCACACCCCACCCGTGATGGTTTTCTGCACCTGTGGAGTTTGTGCTGTTTCTGCTATTTGCCTCCTTAATCCAGCACCCCTGTTCTTCCACCTGTGATTAAAACAGCACAGTTAAAATAGCTGACCACCCTGGGTGACATGGTGAGACCAGCATCTCTATAAAATACAAATTAGTTGGCCAGGCACAGTGGCTCACACCTGTAATCCCAGCACTTTTGGAAGCTGAGGCAGGCAAATCACCTCAGATCAGGAGTTCGAGACTAGCCTGGCCAACAGTGGTGAAGCCCTGTCACTACTAAATATACAAAAATTAGCTGGGTGTGGTAGCAGGCACCTGTAATCTCAGCTCCTCGGGAGGCTGAGGCAGGAGAATTGCTTGAACCTGGGAGACAGAGGTTGCAGTGAGCTGAGATTTCGCCACTGTGCTCTTTCCTGGATGGCAGAGCAAGACTCCATCTCAAAAAACAAGAAAAATGAAAAGTTGCACCAATATCTACTTTTACCACAAAGATCCAAAAATGTGTTGTTCACAGGGCCTGTGCCTGTGTGGTTTTAGCAGTTATAGTTTCATATTTCACAAGACTCCTCCACAGGACACAAGGAGTCCAGTTTTCAGCAATGAATGTGGAAGACGGAGGAGAAGTACAAAGCTTGCATGGCTGTGGAAAAATCGGGGTTGAAAGCAACACTGCCTTCGGTGTCCAGCGGTTAGTGTACAGACTGTCCACCTTCCATGGTCATTGGCCACTGATACTGATTTGCAGTTCCCAATAATAGACACTCTTATTAGGGACAAGGGCCGCTGTCTCTTGCTGGGCATGATAGGACTTCAGTGCACAACTCACATGCTTTGTCACCATGAGCGTTGTGAGCGTTGACAGTCTGGCTCTGCCTTTGCCTGTGGAGTAACTGTTGTGCTTTGTTTGTATTGAAATAATGTAGTTTAATCTTTAACACGTTGAATATTATGATCAGGTTTAAGTTCAGATTACAATACAAATGCCAGCATGACCCTGTGGTTACTGAAAAGGAAGGCCGAGCAACTGTGCTCTTTTAATGACGGATGGACAAGGGTGCCTGATTAAGGAAGCAAAGAACAGCAACAGCACATATTCCACAGGTGCAGAGGATCGTGGGTGGGTGTGGACGATCGTGGGTGGGTGTGGCAGACAAGAGACGAGGCATATATAGAGTAGATTCTCACAAGTCTGTGGTAAGACAGGCAAGTCTTTTCAATCAGAAGGTTTCTTTGGCTTTTGTTTTTTAGATAGGGTCTCACCCTGTCACCCAGGCTGGAGTGCAGTGGCATGATCATGGCTCACTGCAGTCTCAAAGTCCTAGGTTCAAGCCATCTTCCTTCTTCAGCCTCCTGGTAGCTGGGACTACAGGTGGGCACCACTATGCCCCATTAATACTTTTATTTTTTTTGTAGAAACAGAGTCTTGCTGTGTTGCCCAGGCTGGTCTTGCACTCCTGGGTTCAACAGATCCTAACTCCTTGGCCTTCCATCTGGGCCTCCCACCTTGGCTTCACCTGGCCAAAAGTTTTTCTGTTTCTTCAAAAGACACCAAAAAGGCTGGGTGTGGTGGCTCACACGTGTAATCTCAGCACTTTGAGAGGCCAAAGTGGGATCACTTGAGGCTAAGAAGTTGAGCCAGTCTGGGCAACATAGCAAAAGCCTATCTCTAACACAAATTAATAGATTCTCCAGGCTGTCTGGGGCTCACCTGTGTCAGCTGCAGGGAGGCTGAGGAAGTGGATCACTTGGGTCCAGGAGTTCAAGGCCGCAGTGAGCCATAATGGTGCCACTGCCCTCCAGTCTGGGTGACAGAGTGAGGGGGAAAAAAGACACCAGTATGCTCAGTGGAAAGTGGTGACTCATGAATTAGAATTAGCTTGAATGGCCGGGCGCAGTGGCTCACGCCTATAATCCCAGCACTTTGGGAGGCAGAGGCAGGCGGATCACCTGAGGTCAGGAGATTGAGACCAGCCTGACCAACATGGTGAAACCCCATCTCTACTAAAAACACAAAGATTAGCCGTGTGTGGTGGCGGGCGCCTGTAATTCCAGCTACTCTTGGGAGACTGAGGGAGCAGAATCACTTGAACCCAGGAGGCGGAGGTTGCAGTGAGCCAAGATGGCACCACGGCACTCCAGCCTGGGCAACAGAGTGAGACTCCGTCTCAAAAAAAAAGAATTAGCTTGAGCATACCATGCTAAGGAACACATATTATCATATCATTCCCTTGATTGCTCTATGAAACATCAGTATATCGAAGAATGGGTTAGATCATACCAACGACAGTCACAATGAAAGGAACCAGAAAACGCCACTTTTGAGCTGGATGCATTTGAGAAATAGCTGATGCAGGAAAAGCTCTCTGTCCTCCTCCTATCTGTCTAAAAATAAGGTATGTATTTCCCCTTGAGACAGGTGACTCTCCCCTCGCCTCAGAAGAGAAGAGTGTTTTGATCACTTGATACAGGGAGAAGATACTAAGAACAGTTTGCAAAAACAGACCTTACTAATGAAACCCTTATCTTCCATTAGTTCCCCCATATATTTCTGTTGTTGTTGTTTTGAAACAGAGTCTCACTGTCTCCCAGGCTGGAGGGCAATAGCACGATCTCCGCTCACTGCAACCTCGGCCTTCCAGGTTCAAGCGATTCTCCTGCCTCAGCCTCCCGAGTAGCTGGGATTACAGGCACCTGCCACCATGCCCTGCTAATTTTTGTATGTTTAGTAGAGACGGGGGTTTCACCGTGTTGGTCAGGCTGGTCTCGAACTCCTGACTTCAGGTGATCCGCCTGCCTCAGCCTCCCAAAGTGCTGGGATTATAGGCGTGAGCTACCGTACCCGGTCAGTTCCCTCAAATATTTCTAGTTACTTGTTATGATTGTCCCTTGAAGCCCAAACCGCTTTGTTTTTATTTATTTTACTTTATTTTTACCTAACAGATGTAGCTCAAAGAACTTTTTTCCTTGTGAAAATGGTATATAAGCCCCCAAGTCCAACTGCTTCTTTGAGTCTCACTGCCTTTCTGTAAATGCTGTGTCTGTAACTGTTAAACAAAAATTTTATCTTTTCCCCTGTTAAACTGCCTTTTGTTCGTTTAATTATCAGGCCTCAGTCACTGAATATAAGACAGCAGAGGGAAGGTTTTTCTTCCCCAACAACAACAAAATATTTTCTCTACTTTTTTTTTTCCTAAGAGAAAGTCTCTTGTCCCCCAGGCTGGAATACAATGGTGCGATCTCAGCTTACTGCAACCTCTGCCTCCCAGGTTCAAGCGATTCTCCCGCCTCGGCCTCCCGAGTAGCTGGGATTACAGGTGCCCACCACCATGCCCTGCTAATTTTTGTATTTTTAGTAGAGACGGTGTTTCACCGTGTTGGCCAGGCTGGTCTTGAGCTCCTGGCTTCAAGGGATCTGCCTGCCTCAATCTCTCAAAGTGCTGGGATGACAGTCATGAGCCATCATGCCCAGCCTGTTTTCTCTACTTCTTACTTTTTACCAATAAACAACAACAACAACAAAATCAAATTTCAAATCATCCTCTTGATTTCTGTGAGGATTTTAATGAAACTATAGAAAACATAAAACAAAATTATTGGTATATAGTTAATATTGATATATTATCCAAATATAAACTGGACCTTGCTGGTCTATTTGCATATATGGCAAATAGTACGCTTGTAAATTTTGGAAAATTTCATTCCATCTTTATACTTCTTACCAAAGACAATAAAAAAGATCTTTCCTGTGCAATGTCCTGCACACCTTATACGCACATTGCTAAAAAGGAGTGTGGCTTGCTTACCTGTGACATTGAGGCTTTCATTATGAGAGTTTTGGTCACTTGTTAGTTTCCTCAAACCTGCAGGATTACTTAATAAGATATTAGACTTTATAAAAATGGAAGCAAATAGTCTCCTTAGACATGTGCCCATAAGATGGCTGTCTGGCTGCCAGCTATAATCCATTATTGTTATTATTATTGAGACAAGGTCTTGCTCTGTTGCCCAGACTGGGGGGCAGTGACATGATCATAGTTCACCACAGCCTCAAACTCCTGGGTTCGAGTAATCCTCCCTCCTCAGCCTCCCTAGTAGGGGGGACCACAGACGTGCATCATTATGCTGGGCAAATTTTTTTATTACTTGTAGAGACGTGGGTCTCGTTATGTTGCTCAGGCTGTTCTTGAACTTCTGGACTGGACTCAAGAGATCCTCCTGCCTTGGCCTCCTAAAGTGTTGGGATTAAGGTAGGTAATTAAGTATTGTCTATAAAGTTGTATTTTCAAAATGTGAGACAAGGGCCCAGCACAATGGCTCATGCCTGTAATCCCAACACTTTGGGAGACTGAGGCGGGCAAACCACCTGAGGTCAGGAGTTCAAGACCAGCCTGGCTAACATGGTGAAACCCTGTCTCTACTAAAAATATAAAAATCAGCCAGGAGTGGTGGTTGGTGCCTGTAATCCTAGCTACTCGGGAGGCTGAGGCAGGAGAATCACTGGAACCTGGGAGGTGGAGGTTGCAGTGAGCTGAGATCATGCCATTGCACCCCAGCCTGGGCGACAGAGCTAGACCCCATCTCAAAAAAAAAACAAAAAAAGTGAGACAAGGAGCATGTCCTTCTCTATTTGAAAATACATTGAGGATGAATCATAGAAAAAAAATTTACACTAACACAAAAATTTATATGCTGTTTCTCCAAAACTGATGATCTTAGAAGAAGCCATAAGGCCATAAAGAGCCATGACTCCACATGAGTTGTTCCATGTTAAATGTAGATTGTGACAAACATGTATATGATGTATATGGTATTTTTTGGAAATAAAGACTCCTTCAAAACTTAAAAAAAAAATGTTACCAGAAAAAAGTTAAAGAGGACTTTCTCATTTCTTTACTAAAACTACAACTTATTTGGAATCCAGTTTTGATGTCCTAAAATCAGATTACATCTGTGCTTTAAACCTATTTTTCCCGAGAGGGATTTAACTTATGATGGCATCCAGTGTCCTTTGGAATGTTTACAAATGATGGACATCTTAGGTGTGGATCGTCTATATGGTGGATGTATAGATGCAGAGGACTCATTGAAAATAGCTGGTTTACAAAACAAGGCTGTAGATACAAAGCAAATGGACATTTTTGGAGTGTTGGAAACTACTTCTCCCTAGTCGAAAAACCTGCCATTACTAGTAAGTAAAATCCTAAGAATTCCATGATTACATGCTTTTGTTGAGTTGATAGTCAGCTTGAGGTCTTCCCATGAAACTGACACCAGGAATGAGTATACCATAGTCTCAATAAGGGCAGAGCTGCAAATCAGACTGAATTTTACATTTGACCATATTCATTCAGTTGACCACCGCAGAAATAAAAAAAGAAGGATATCCTAAAGGCTGCAGTCATTTCAGAGAAATATTACTGGAAAAGGAAACAGAGTAAAAATATCCTATATTATGGGACAGAAAGAAATATGTCATTGTTTTCTTTGTTGGTATTTTGAGACGGAGTCTGTCACCCAGGCTGGAGGGCAGTGCCACGATCTCTGCTCGTTGCAACCTCCGCCTCCCAGGTTCAAGTGATTCTCCTGTCTCAGCCTCCTAAGTAGCTGGGATTACAGGTGTGCACCACCACACTTGACTAATTTTTGAATTTTTAGTAGAGACAGGGTTTCCATGTTGGCCAGGCTGGTCTCGAACTCCTGACCTTGAGTGATCCACCCGTCTCAGCCTCCCAAAGTGCGGGAATTACAGGCATGAGCCACCACACCCGTCTGTCATTGTTATTTTTTATTAAATATGGGTTGATATTTGTTTAACTAGTCCTATTGTATTCATGCTCTCCTTTTGAAGAGTATTACATTTGTGAATTTTAAAAATATGTTACGCTGGGTGCAGTCGCTCATGTCTGCATTCCCAGCACTTTAAGTGGCTAAGGCAGGCAGATTGATTGAGCCTAGGAGTTCAAGACTAGCCTGGGCAACATAGCAAAACCCTGTCTCTATAAAAAACACAAAATTAGCTGGGCAAAGTGGCACATGCCTGTAGTCCCAGCTACTTGGGAGGCTGAGCTGGGAGGATCACTTGAGCCCAGTAGGTTGAGGCTGCAGTGAACCGTGTTGCTGCCACCGCACTTCAGCCTGGGTGCAGAGAGAGATCTTGTCTCAAGGAAAAAAAAAGAATATACCGTAATATGGCCTACACAATTTAAATATCAAATAAAGAGTTAAAAAATTGTTGTATCAGGCCAGGAACAGTGGCTCTTGCCTGTAATCCCAGCACTTTGGGAGGCTGAGGCAGGTGGATCCCTTGAGGTCAGGAGTTCGAGGCCAGCCTGGCTAATATGGTGAAACCCGTCTCGACTAAAAATCAAAAATTAGCCGGGCATGCTGGTGGGCGGCTGTAATCCCAGCTACTCAGGAGGCTAAGGCAGGAAAATAGCTTGAACCCAGGAGGCAGAGGTTGCAGTGAACAGAGATCACACCACTGTACTCCAGCCTGAGGGACAGAGTGAGGCTCTGACTCAAAAAAAAAAAAAAAATTGTTGTATCAGAGAATCCAAAGAAGCATTATAAAATATTGACATATTTTCTTGTACATTATTTTTAATTAATTCTATTATTAATTACTACTAATTGCCCCCATTAACTAGTCTTATGTGGCTTTGTCTAAGTAATAGCATTTATGGAAGAAAAGTAACACAGAATAATATATAATTTTAAATAAATACCTATTTTTCATATTTTATGTTAAAGTAAAAACACATATATGTGTAAATATATATTTTATACACACACACACACACACAGACACACACATATATATATTTTGGTGGGGGGTCTGGTATGATTGGGTCCCAGCGGACTGTCTAAAAAGTTGGTCACCATACAGCAAAAGCTAGGCATTAGCTTTTTGCTAAAAGTTTGCTGGCCAGGTGGTGACTCATTCCTGTAATCCCAGCACTTTGAGAGGCTGAGGTGGGTGGATCTCTTGGGCCCAGGAGTTCAAGACCAGCCTGAACAACATAGCAAGACCACCCACCCCCAACGCCATCTCTAAAAAAAAGTTTGCCAAATTGTTAGACAAGAAAAGGTATGTTAAATAATGATTTGATAAATAACTTTTGAAAAAAATGTACAATTTATTTGATTCCTAGGGAGACTGAACATTTTTCATGTGTTCATTGGTCACCAAATTTGGAGCAGTCTTTTTTTTTTTTTTTTTTTTAGACGAAGTCTCACTCTGTCACCCAGGCTGGAGTGCGATGGCACAATCTTGGCTCACTGCAACCTCCGCCTCCCAGGTTCAGGCAATTCTCCTGCCTCAGCCTCCTGAGCAGCTGGGATTACAGTTGTTCACCACCACACCCAGCTAATTTTTGTATTTTTAGTAGAGACAGTTTTCACCATGTTGGCCAGGCTGGTCTCGAACTCCTGACCTCGTGATCAGCCCACCTTGGCGTCCCAAAGTGCTGGGATTACAGGAGTGAGCCACCACGCCCCGCCTGGAGTAGCCTATTTTTTTTTTTTTTTTTTTTTTTAAAGATGGGGGTTTCACCATGATGGCCAGGCTGGTCTCGAACTCCTGACCTCAGATGATCCACCCACCTCAGCCTCCCAAAGTGCTAGGATTACAGGTGTGAGCCACCGCACCTGGCTTGGAGCAGCCTATTTTTAACTTTTGCCAACATTTCTACTGACCTCTTTTTGTCTTTTTGATTTATTAAGACTTCTTTAGGACTATACTCCTATGCCTATCGTATATTGCAAAAACATCCCAGTTTGTTGCTTGCTCTTTATGGTGGGTTATTTGGACATACTACAGAAGTCTTTGTCTTCTGAGTTACCTGTGTTTAGTTTTTCCTTAAGGAGACAGTTTCATGCAAGGTTAAGAGTGAGCTCTGGGCCAGGCACGGTGGCTTACGTCCATAATCCCAACACTTTGGGAGGCTGAGGTGGGAGGATAACTTAAGCTCTGGGCAACATAGACCTTGTCTCTCAAAAATAAAAGAATGTGTATATATATATTTTAATAAAGAATGGGGCTCTAGGCCGGGCGCGGTGGCTCACACCTGTAATTCTAGCACTTTGGGAGGCTGAGGCGGGTGGATCACCTGAGGTCAAGAATTTCAGATCAGCCTGCCAACGTGGTAAAACCCCGTGTCTACCAGAAAAATACAAAACAGCTGGGCATGATGGTGAGCACCTGTAATCCCAGCTACACGGGAAGCGGAGGCAGGAGCATCGCTTGAACCCGGGAGGCGAAAGTTGCAGTGAGCTGAGATCGTGCCATTGCACTCCAGTGTGGGCAGCAAGAGCAAAACTCCATCTCAAAAAAAAAAGAATGAGGCTCCAGAGTTCTAGCTTTGAGTCCCAGCTCTACCTAGATAGACTTTGAGCAAATGTCTTGGTACTGTTACTATTATTGATGCCTTCTCCCTTTGCTCAAGATCAGCTAAATATTCACTTTTCTCTAGTTTTTCAAGTTTTTATACGAAAGACTTTCATTTGTCTGGAATTTATGTTGGTAAACGATGGCTAAATCATCCTCTATTTCTAGGGAGGTTTTGCTTTCCTCCCGTAGAAGGTGGAAAAGGGTGAACCCGAAGCAGCTGTCCCTCTGCTCTGGGTCCTGGTCAGCTGCCTCTGAGTCATGCATGCTACGGCACTGAGAGGGTTTTATAGCTCCTGGCTTCCTGGTGGGCAGAACAGCGTCCAGATTGGATCCTAGCTGAAACAAGTCTCCCTTCGTGGCATAGAAAAATGAACCCTATGTGCTTCCTCTGCGTGGCTATTATGGAGCCCCTGGCTGCATCTGTCTTGGGTTTATCTTTAACTGCTTCATGCCCAGCAGCCAGAAGATTAAAACCACAGGTGACATCCCTCAGAGCCTGTGCCATTTTCTCTGCCCTTCTCTTCCCTCTAGAAGCAGGATTTTCCACCCATCCTCATGTTTCCTGCCTAAGTGACACCTTCTAGATCTGAATCGGGCGACTGGTCCTTCTTCCTCCCTTCCTCCATCCACCTGCCGGTGCAACATGTGACATGCTTGAGAAAACAAGCTCTTATTTACCTGCCCGGTAACAAAGTAGGAATTCTACAGACATTTGATTCCATTTTCACAGCATAATTACCTTCAAACAAATTCTCCCTTTCTCGAATTGTCAAGTATGTCATATTCACTTTAATTCCTGATTGGGCAAGTACCTTGCATTGATTACATATGCAATCAAATATTGGTGAAATTGAATTATATTTGATTTTTAAAATATCAATAATGAATACAGGGAGGAGAGTGTCTTTGCATAAGGAAGTAGGCCTGGATTCCTCCCCAGGCATACCTCTGCCAGATTTCTTTTTTTTCCATCTCTAATTTATTCAATATTTCTCAGAGGAGAGCTTTGCTCCTTCTCCAAATTGTTCTTGGGGTAAAAAAGTCAGTTGCTTCTCTTTAGGCTACGGGCCCTGGGCAAAATAGTTTCTTTACCTCTAGCTTATCTCACCCTTTCTTAGGTGGTTTCAGTAAATCCCTGTAAATTCTAGATTGGTTTTGTTGATGAGCTATGGGAACCTCTGAGTTTACGGGAGTATGTTGAGTGTGCACGTTCTTCTGACTAATCTAATCCCTCCGGAGGTGGGTCCCCCAGCCAGTCAATGCGTTTCTGTCACAGCCTATGAATATTTTATGGGTGTCCTTTTGTGCTTACTAATGGGGTCTGAACTGTACAATCTGCCTTAAATAATACCAGAAGAATACTCTCTCCTGACCTCTGTCCCTGAATGATTTATGGAGATGAGATAGGCCCATCAGAGATTCATTATTCATGTTGTTCTTTAGAGACGTTTTTCAACAAAGTGGGGATGGGGGTTGTAAATTGATGTTTATCCAGACAGTGAACACTTTGGGGGAGTTCAGTGTGAAATCTGTATGTCTGGAGATGGTTTTTAAGTTTCTGTTGGAAGTAGAGTTCTAGCTCTTTGGAGATTAGAAGATTAGGAGGGACTTACATTTCTTCGATAAAGAGGCCAAAAGAATATCCTAAAGATCTTTTCTCCTACTACCCGTGCTTATGTAGTTCCTCTAATTTCTTGTCAACCTAGAAGATCCATCAAAATAATTAAAGTCCTTCCTTGGCTCTAGGCTCTCCCACCTCTACGCCTTCTTTTATCTGGAAGTCACCATTCAGCCACCGAGTATGTATGAAGTCGGCTGTGTACTCTTCCCTTTGATACCAAAAAAGGGAAGACATTATTTCTGCTACCGAGAAGTCCTCAGTCTAATTGGAGAAGACAAGACCTACATACATTATTGAAGGCAGCTTGTAACTGAATGCTAATATGGCACAGTGCTAGAAAAGTTTCCAGGAGGAAAACATGAATGTGTGCGGGATGAGTGAAGCATGACTTTACGGAAAGAATGGGGTTTGAATGGTTAGATTTCAACTGGCAAAGGGCACCCTAGAAAAGGGAGCAGCATGAGTACAAGTCACTAAAGCAACAGTGCGGGCTACAGAGACTGCATCAGTTGGGAAGAGAAGAGAAAATAGGAGCTGGAATTGGAGGGAAGTGTCATCTTCCAGAATCAAGTGGAGCCCAGAGCTGTGTGATCAGTGCAAAAGAGGGCTCTCCTGGGGCAGAACCCAGTGATCTCTAATCTATACTTGTTTTTGAGATGGAATCTCACGCCCTCTGGGCTCACTGCAATCAGGAGATTCTCCTGCCTCAGCCTCCCGAGTAGCTGGGATTACAGGCACACGTCACCACACCTGGCTGATTTTTGTATTTTTAGTAGAGACGGGATTTTACCATATTGGCCAGGCTGGTCTCGAACTCGTGACCTCACATGATCCACCCGCCTTGGCCTCCCAGAGTGCTGGGATTACAGGCGTGAGCCACCATGCCTGGCCCAAATCTCTACTTCTGATTTGTCTCTTGCTGTGGTGTCTCCCCAGTTCCCACTGCCCCCACCACACTGGCCTCAGAGGTTAGACTTCCTCCTTTTCAAACCTCTGTCCCATCTGTGGACCAATGTCCTTCCCTTTACTTCCCCTTGCATAGGTCAAATAGACATTAATTTAAGAAACATTTACTAAACACAAAGGGTAAACCCTAGGGAAACCAATACATAAATAACTTAGTTTATAAAGTACACCTTGCCTTCTGGGCTTGTAAACCTTGGCTCATTCCAAACCCCAGGGAAAGTGGCCTTTGCCTGGGTCCATTCTACCTAGCCTATTTTATTTTTATTTTGGAGACAGAATCTCAGTCTGTCACCAGGCTGGAGTGCAGTGGTGCAATCTCAGCTCACTGTGACCTCCACCTCCGGGGTCCAAGTGATTCTTTTGCCTCAGCCTCCCAAGTAGCTGGGACTACAGGTGCATGCCACCATGCTCGGCTAATTTTTGTGTGTTTTTTTTGTTTTTCATTTTTTTTTGAGATGGAGTTTCACTCGTTGCCCAGGCTGAAGTGCATTTTCGGCTCACTGCAACCTCCACCTCCAGGGTTCAAGGGATTCTTGTGCCTAAGCCTCCTGAGTAGCTGGGACCACAGGTGCCCGCCACCACACCCAACTAATTTTTTGTATTATTATTATTTTTGAGACGGAATTTCACTCTTATTGCCCAGGCTGAAGAGCAATGGCACGATCTCGGCTCACTGCAAACTCCACCTCCTGGGTTCAAGCAATTTTCCTGCCTCAACCTCTCGAGGAGCTGGGATTACAGGCATCCTCCACCATGCCCGGCTAGTTTTGTATTTCTAGTAGAGATGGTGTTTCTCCATGTTGGTCAGGCTGGTCTTGAACTCTCGACCTCAAGTGATCTGCTCTCCTCTGCCTCCCAAAGTGCTGTGATTCCAAGTGTGAGCCACTCTGCCAGGCCAATTTTTTGTATTTTTAGTAGAGACAGAGTTTTGCCATTTTGCCCAGACTTGTCTCGAACTCCTGAGCTCCAGCAAGGTGCTCACCTTGGCCTCCCAAAGTGCTAGGGTTACAGGCGTGAGCCACCGGGCCCAGCCTTTAGCCTATTTTAGGGGGCATCTTTAACCTTCAACACCCAAGAATATCCTTCTAAATATCTCAATCTCTTAAAATCCAAGTCAATTCAATTCAGCCTCCTAAACCCAAAGAGTTGTGACCTTCTCAGGAGAAATCAATCCAATCATCACAAAGTGAAGGAAGCCTGTGCATAGTTAGGAGAGATGCTTTCTGCCTGGGAGATGTCTTTTGGGAGGGGCCACGTGAGGCTTTGAAAGCAAGAGCTGTTGAAGGCTGATGACAATGGTTTCAGGATAGGCAGATAGGAGAGATATGGCTTTTGAGGTACATAAACTCACTTGCACTTTTTGCATCGTGAGCCCCTGAGGCTACGCTCTGATGCAGACTAGCATTTCTTTTTTTGCCTTTTGTCTTATTTATTTGAGTTGACATCTCACTCTGTGGCCCAGGCTGGTATGCGTGGCACAATCATGGCTCACTGCAGTCTTGAACTCCTGGGCTGGAGCAATCCTCCTGATTCAGCCTCCCAAGTAGCTGGGATGACAGGCATTTGCCACCACACCTGGCTTTTTTCATTTTTTATTTTTGAGACGGAGTTTGGCTCCTTTGCCCAGGCTGGAGTGCAGTGGCGTGATCTCGGCTCACTGCAACCTCTGCCCCCTGAGTTCAAGTGATTCTCCCGTCTCAGCCTCTCAGGTAGCTGGGACTACAGGTGCCTGCCACCACACCCAGCTAATTTTTGTGTTTTTAGTAGAGATGGGGTTTCTCCATGTTGGCCAGGCTCGTCTTGAACTCCTGACCTCGGTGATCCACCTGCCTCGGCCTCCTAAAGTGCTAAGATTACAGGCGTGAGCCACCGCACCCAGCCCCAGCTAATGTTTTTTTTAAGACAGGAACTTGCTGTGTTGCTCAGGGTAGTCTCAAACTCATGTCCTCAAGCCACCCCCCGTCTCAGCTTCCCAAAGTGCTGGGCTTACAGGCGTGAGCCACCTCACCCCCTCAACCCTTTTGTCTTCTTTCTTTCCTTAGCTACCCACTTGCTTTTCTTTTCTTTTTTTTTTAGACGGAATCTTGCTCTGTTGCCCAGATTAAAGTGCAGTGGCATGATTTTGGCTCACTGCAACCTCTGTCTCCCAAGTTCAAGCAATTCTTCTGCTTCAGCCTCCTGAGTAGCTGGGATTACAGGCATGTGCCACCATGCCTGGCTAATTTTTGTATTTTTAGTAGAGATGGGGTTTCATCATGTTGACCAGGCTGGTCTTGAACTCCCACCTCAAGTGGTCTGCCTGCCTCCACCTCCCAAAGTGCTGGGATTGCAGGTGTAAGTCCCTGCGCCTAGCGTGCCCACTTCGTCTCTAGCTCTTCTTTCCCCAGGAACTCCTGAAGGTCCTTAGCTCTGCCTTCCATGTTTTTCCCAAGGCTGAACTACTAGGCTTCCTCCTTTCAAGTGTATTCTCCTTAAACGGGGTTCCTGCTCCATACTGAGCAGCAAAATGCAGCAAAATAACCTGAGGAAGTTACCAAATTTCCAGAAATCTGACCAACCCTCTTAGTCCTTAAAGACCAGGTATCTTTTTAAAAACTTTGTATCTCAGCCTAGTGTGATGGCTCATGCCTGTAATCTCAGCACTTTGGGAGGCCAAGGCAGGTGGATCGCCTGAGGTCAGGAGTTCGAGACCAGCCTGGCCAACATGGCGAAACCCCATCTCTACTAAAAATACAAAAATTAGCCGGGCATGGTGGTGGGCACCTGTGATCCCAGCTACTTGGGAGACTGAGGCAGGAGAATCGCTTGAACCCGGGAGGCAGAGGTTGTAGTGAGCTGAAATCTCGTCACTTCACTCCATCCTGGGTATCAGAGAGAAACTCCATCTTGGAAACAAACAAAAAACTTTGTATCCCAGGCACCTAAAATAGTGCCAAGCCTGTGATAGGGAAGTGTGTGAACTAACCTAATACATTAATTAAAGCAAGGGGAAAAGAGCCATGCTTTAGAAGCCAATGTAATCAAAAGCTTCCAGAAAGGGATGGTCAGTTACACCAACTATTACAGAGACATCAAATAAGGACCAAAAACCACGCTCCTGGATTTGCAAAGGGAAGGTCAATGTGTGCTTTGCCACGACAGTTTTACTGCAGGGGTGAGGGCAGGTGAAAGCCAGATTGAATTAGCTGGTTGACTAATGACAGGTGGGGAGGGGAAGCTGGTGAGTGTAGACTATTATGTTGTGGGGAGGCTTGGCTGTGGAGGAAGTAGAAAGACTTTGGGGAATTGTCCTTGCTTCTTCTTCAAGTGTTACTGTTTGTTCTTGTTTTTCCATGGGAGGTTCTCAGCTGAGGGTAAGGGGTTAATGGAGAAGGAAAGGTTGAATGCATCCGAGAATGACACTGGCATGGAGGCGGTGTGATTGAGTGCGCAAGAGAGGCCTTAGCCTGCAGATGACGACACATCTACCTTGGCCACCGAGGAGGGAGTTGGTGCTGGATGCAGTCACAGATAAAATTGTGGGCATAGAAAGTTTAGGGAATTTTCACCTTAGAGCCCTATTTTTTTTTTTTTAAAGAGATGGGGTCTTGGCTGGGTGTGATGGCTCATGCCGGTATTCTAGCACTTTGGGAGGTCAAGGAGGGAAGATCAGTTAAGCCCAGGAGTTCTAGACCAGACTGGCCAACATAGCGAGACCCCATCTCTTAAAAATAAAAGAGAGAAAGAGAGAGATGAGGTCCTGCTATGTTGTCTAGGCTAGAAGGCAGTGGCTATTCCCAGAAGGTGCAATCATGGCTTAGTCCAGCCTCAAATTCCTGGGCTCAAGTGATCCTGCTGCCTAAGCCTCCCAAATAGCTGGGACTATAGGTACTTGCGTACCTGCCTGACTTGAGCCCTAATTTTTGCAGGGATATAGGAGCAGGGTGATCTGGCAGATGGGGTGGTTGTGTTGGGTTGGGCTTGAAGAGAATGGTGGTGATGGTAGAAGCCCCTGGAGGGACAGGAGGGGCTGAGCAGGAAAAAGGGTTTGGAGTGCTACTGAGTCCCCACTAGGATGAAAGACCACAAACTCATCAGGGCGCCATGTGCATGGATCCGTGACTTCCTCCAACTGAGCTCCCTGCCCAAAGAGAGAGTCTCGGAGAAGGGAGGGTGATCACCTAGGCTCAGGGTTCCCGGGCCATGAGTGGTGTTGATTACACAGTCAAGAGGGAGGTTTAGATTGCAGACATATTAGGTTGCTACAAAGGTAATTGCAGTTTTTGCTGTAAAGTAATGGCAAAAACCACAATTACTTTTGTACCTACCTATAAAATGCACCCCAGAGGAGCCTCAGTGTGACAAAGGGGGTAAATTGAGGCACTGGAGACTTAAGAACAATGTCTGGATACTTGGGAGTAGGCAAGTGAGCCAGGTTGGATGAGGCTGAGGTTATGGATGAGAGTGACTGCTTTTCATTTCCTAGGTAGAGCAGCCACAGATCATGATGAAGTCCAGGTGTGGCCTTGCGGTGGCTGGCTGCTGGGCAGTGTCAGTAAAGGCTGTGGACCCAGCAGAGCACCAGACACTACATGAGGAGGCCGGGGGAGTCGTGGAGATGATCTGACTGCCTGGACAAGGGGCCAGGGCTTTGCATTCAGGTCTCTCTTACTCAGGCCAGGGTACAAGTTCACGGGTCTCAGGAAGTCCATTTCCTCTCTGATTCTTTCTGCGACAGAGTCTGGCTGTGTCTCCCAGGCTGGAGTGCAATGGCGCGATCTTAGCTCACTGCAACCTCCACCTCCTGGGTTCAAGTGATTCTCTTGCCTCAGCCTCCTGGGTAGCTGGGATGTGCCACCACACCCAGCTAATTTTTGTATTTTTAGTAGAGATGGGGTTTCACCATGTTGGCCAGGCTGGTCTCGACCTCCTGACCCCAAGTGATCTACCTGCCTTGGCTTCCCAAAGTGCTGGGATTACAGGCATGAGCCACCATGCCCAGCCTGTTTCCTCTCTGTTAAAGGCCATAATAACAGTGCCTACCTCATGGGATTGTTGTACGAATGAAATGAGATCATACGTGTGGAGTGCTCAGAGCAATGCCTGGCATGTCATAAGGACTCAATAAATAACAGCTAGAAAGGGGTCACTGCTATGAGTGAGATCTAGGCTTTTACTAGGAGTTCATGACGCTGGAAAGATAATATGCACCTGAAAAATATGGAAGGGGACATGCAGGGCCTTTGTGGAAAGGGCAAAGATTTTTGAAATCAAACAAATTTGTGTTTGCCTTCCAGCTCTGCCACCTACCAGCTGTGTGGCTTGAGGCAAGCCATTTAATATGAGAGCAATGACGTTGTTGTGTGGTTAATATCTTCATTCTCCAATGTATTAAGTGTCTACTAAGTACCAGCCACTATATGAGGTGTTAGAGAAAAACAGACTTTAAAAAGACACTTTGGGTCCAGCACGGTGGCTCATTCTGTAATTCCAGCACTTTGGGAGGCCGAGATAGATGGATCACCTGAGGTCAGGAGTTCAAGACCAGCTTGGCCAACATGGTGAAACCCAGTCTCTACTAAAAATACAAAAATGAGCTGGTGTGGTGGCGCACGCCTGTAATCCCAGCTACTCGGGAGGCTAAAGCAGGGGAATGGCTTGAACCTGGGAGGCTGAGGTTGCATGGTGAGCTGAGATTGTGCCACTGCCCTCCCCCCTGGGCAGCATACCAAGACCCAATCGCAAAAAAAAAAAAAAAAAAAAAAAAAAAGACACTTTCAAGCTGGATGTGGTGGCTCACGTCTATAATCTCAGTGCTTTGGCAGGCTTGAGGCAGGTGATTGCATGAGCTCAAGAGTTCGAGACCAGACTGGGCAACATAGTAAAACAAAAAATACCAAAATTAGCCAGAGTGGTGATGCACACCTGTAGTCCCAGACACGTAGGAGGCTGAGGTGGGAGGCTCATTTCAGCCCCAGAATTTGAGGCTGCAGTGAGCAATGATTGTGCCACTGCACTCCAGCCTGGGCAACAGAGCGAGAGCCTGTCTCCAAAAAAAGACGTTTTCTCCATGCTCAAAGACCGCACTGTAGCACAGTATAGCTGGGGAGGCAGATGCAAATAAAATTACAATTGGGAAAACGAAGTGCTCTCACAAAGGTAGGTCTCAGGCAAGCAGGAAAATCCTGACACAGTGAGACTCCGTCTTAAAAAAAAATTTTATATATATATATATATATATATACATATATATATATACATCTTATATGATTTATATATATATATACACACACATATATACATACATATATATGAGAAAGTGCTTTCCATAGCCTATGCAGGGACCATCAGAAACTATTGAATGGGTGGATCAAATCAACAAAAAGTAAACTAGAAATCAGTTTTAGAATGAGCAGATTTGCAAAATGTGACAGTAAAAATGAGAAACTCTTTATCTGCACTGCTAAAATTCAAAAGCTCTATCAAAATGGCTATTAGTATCTACACCATAAACACTCATTGATTTCCTAAGCACTGGCTTTAAAAAACAATTACCAGGGAATGCCTTATTTACTAGTTCTTTTTTTTTCTTTTTCCTCTAATAGTTGAAAAGAGAGAAACTGGCTGGGCTCAGTGGCTCACACCTGTCATTCCAGCAGCTTGGGAGGCTGAGGTGGGCAGATCACCTGAAGTTGGGAGTTTGAGACCAGCCTGGCCAACATGATGAGATTCGTCTCCACTAGAACTACAAAAATTAGCTGGGCATGGTGGCGGCTGCCTGTGATCTCAGCTACTCAGGAGGGTGATGCAGGAGAATGGCTTGAATCCAGGAGGCGGAGGCTGCAATGAGCTGAGATTGTGCCACTGCATTCCAGCCTGGGCGACAGAGCAAGACCCTGTCTCGGAAAAAGAAAAAGAGGGGGAGAGAGAAACCAGAACCTTTCTGTCTCTCTTGTTGGAGCCTGTGCTGAAGCCCAAAGCCTGTTAGTTCTCCAGTTTCGTTCCATGTCAAAGCCCTTCAAATTCCTGGGCTGCAGGCTGTCACTTGCATCTTGGTCCTCTATCTCTCACCTGTCAGAGGAACACTTTCCATGGGAAGATAGGGGATTTCTCGTCTTGGGCTCTCTTTTAAGAATCATCATTACTGGAGAAGTCGAAGGAGACAGATTACTGTGAACAGAAGTCAAAAGGGGAAACAGCTCACAGTCCCTAGGGAGGCTACTGTCATTTTCTTCCAAATATTTTCAGAATATTTTAAACAGTTTTGAGGATTTTGCGAAAGTCCTCACTTCTTCACTATTCGATTCTTCCCCTCCTTGAGCTCCTTAGGGGCTTTCCTCTCTTTTCAGTTTCAGCTTACGTATAAATACAATATTCCCATAGAAACAGCATCATGTTCTCTTTTTCTGCCTGCTTTGACTCTGTTTAAAAAGCCAGATTCAAGCTACCACCAGGACATGCCATTTAAAAATAAAATTTACCTGGTTATACAGGAGACATAAAGTGAAGTATGAAACCTTGGGACATTCCGAACCCTTATTTTTTATAACCTGAATGTAGGGAGGTGGTAATTAGGATGTGTGTTGAAGACAAGAGTACCAGCCTCTGGTAAGCAGACTGGGGCCATTGCAAAGGTGACGTCAACACTAAATAAGAACAAAAGGACAGGAGGGCAAAACAATTTCAATATAAAATTATACCCATTATGACTCTTTTTTTTTTTTAACGATAGGGATGGTAGATAGTAATTGTTGTGTGCGTTCCTTTTCAAATAATTTACTTGGTTACCTGGCACAATGGCTCATGCCTGTAATCCTAGCATTTTGGGAGGCTGAGCCGGGAGGATCACTTGAGGCCAGGAGTTTAAGACTAGTGTGGGTAACATAGTTAGACACTATTTCTCCAAAAAATTTAAAAATCAGCTAGGCATGGTGGTGCATGCCTGCAGTCCCAGCTACTTGGGAGGCTAAGGTGGGAGGATCACGTGAGCCTGGGAGGTTGAGGCTGCAGTGAGCTAAAATGATGCCACTGCACTCCAGCCTGGGCACAGAATGAGACCCTGCTCAAAAAAAAGAAAAAAATGTTTTCGGTAAAATTAAGCAGCTGTGATAGTGTTAAACACTAAGATTGGTAATCCTAAATTGGTTCTCCTGATGTTACTTGTTTACTAGGCTGTGAAAAATCAAAGGACCTGCCGCACTAAACCCACTGCTGGTCTAGCTGAGACCTCCTGAAGTGCAAAGGCAAGATCCCTAGGAAAGAAATTCCCCTTTTAGAAAAGAGGGCCTTCTGGGGTAGCATTTTCTATTTTTAACCTTTTTTGAAATTTCGATTAAAAAAAACATATAACATGAAACTTACTATCAGCCAGGCACAGTGGCTCACACCTGTAATCCCAGCACTTGGGAGGCCAAGGCAGGAGGATCACTTGAAGTCAAGAGTTTGAGACCAGCCTGGCCAACATGGTAAAACCCCCTTCTCTACTAAAAATATAAAAAATAGCTGGGCATGATGGTGCACAACCGTAATTCCAGTTACTCTGGAGGCTGAGGCAGGAGAATCACTTGAACCCAGGAGGCAGAGGCTGCAGCAAGTCGAGATCATGCCACTGCCCTCCAGCCTGTTCGACAGAGTAACACTCCATCTCAAACAAACAAACAACAGAATAAAAACTCAGCATCTTAGCAGGGTGCAAGGGCTCACACTTGTAATCCTAGTGCTTTGGGAGGCTGAATTGAGGAGGATTACTTGGGGTCAAAAGTTCAAGACCAGCCTGGGCAATGTAGTGAGACTACATCTCTACCAAAGAACAAAAATTAGCCAGGTGTTGTGGTGTGCACCTGTAATTCCAGCCAGTTGGGAGGATGAAGCAGTAAAATCACTTGAGCCCAGGAGGCTTAGGCCACAGCGAGCTATGCTCACACCACTGCACTACAACCTGGGCAAACACAGCGAGATCCTGTCTCTAAAAAACCTGTCAGCAGCTGAAATTTTCCCAAGCTCAGTCTCTACACCCATTCAATACTAACCTCGTTCCTCCTTCTCGCAACCCTTAGTCACCTCCAGTCTACCTTCTATCTCTATGAATTTGACTACTCTGTGTAGATATATGTAGAACCATGCAGTAGTTGTTCTTTTGTGTCTGGCTTAGTTCACCTAGCATATTGTTTTCAAGGTCCATCATCCAGGTCACAGCATGTGTCAGAATTTCCTTCCTTTTAAAGGTATTTTTAGGCTGGACATTGTTGCTTATGCTCATAATCCCGGCACTTTGGAAGATCGAGGTGGGCGGATCACCTGAGGTCAGGAGTTCAAGACCAGCCTGGTCAACATGGCAAAACCCTGTCTCTACTAAAAATATGAAAATTAGCCGGGCATAGTGGCGTATATCTGTAATCCCAGCTACTCGGGAGGTTGAGGCATGAGAATCACTTGAACCCAGGAGGTGGAGATTGCTATGAGTCAAGATTGTGCCACTGCACTCCAGCCTGGGAGACAGAGCTAGACTACATCTCGAAAAAAAAAAAAGGTATTTTTATCTTTTTTGACAATACTGGTTGTACTGAAGATCAGTAACAGGATGGTTGGTAAAAGGGCAAGTCTTGCCAGCTTTCTGTATTTACTCTTCTGTAAAATGGTTCTGAGTTCCATTGCTATCACGTATACACATCTAAGCAGGGGTCACAAAATCACAAGGTCCAGGCGCATGTGTGGTAAAGCCACATGGAGGGAGGCGGTGGTGAAGTGGAGAGACTGGCCTCTGATAAAGGCAGCTGCTGCTAGTTAGTTCCAATTTACGCTGCACAATATGTAATGTAGGCCCACTACTGCATGCACAAATCTGATTTCATACTCTGTTACCCAAGCTGGTCTCAAACTTCTGGCCTCAAGTGATCCTCCTGTCTCAGCCTCCTGAAATTCTGGGATTCCAGGTGTGAGCCTCTGCACCCGGCCACAAATCTGATTTTTATGTGTTGGCCAACACTGTTGGGCCAAACAGAACATGTTTGCAGGCTGACTCTAGCCCACAGGCCACCTGTTAGAATGTCTGCCAGGGCTGATAAAAGCTAATTTTAGTGTGGCCTCATTCATTCATTCATGCAATTAATGTTTATGGGTCTCTACTACAGGCTAGGTGACACATATAAGAATCTTATTTTAAAATGTACCTATTTTAGTAGGTACTAGCATCATCTCCACTTTCCATATTAAAGAGAAACCCAGAGTGGTCAAATAACTTGCCCCTAGTCACAGAGTGGGAAGCACTGAGGTGGGATTTGAACTCAAGTGATTTTCAGAGCCCAAGGTCCTATCTCAAAGGAGGGAGACCCACAGGACAATGTTAACGTGTGGACCTGTGGACACTCCCAGAAGAGGTGATCTGCAACTCATCTTGAAGGATGAGCTCAGCAAACAAGGCCTGAAGGCAATCCAGGCAGAAGAAATTAAGCCAGGGATCAAACACTAAGATTGGCAGGAAATGAGCAGGAAGAAGTAGCCCCCGACGCCATCTATTCAACAGTTTATCAGGAGCGGTATCAGTTCTCTATGGCTTACTTCTCAATACCGGCTGCGAGAGCAAGAGTGGTGCAGAAAGACAGGGGAATTTACAAAAGCCCTCGTTGCTGAACTTAAGTTCCAGCTAAACACTGGCGCCAGAGCCTTCTGGGGCGGCCCCGCCCACGACAATACTGGGAAACTACAAGTCCCGTCGTGCAGCGGTGCGCGCAGGGAGCTCGCGCCGGCCCCGCCCCCAGCCCGGGCCCCCGCCCCCGGCCCCGCCCTCGGTCCCCTCCCGCCGGGTCTGCCCAGAAGAGTCGCCAGTGGACTCCGCAGACGGAAGCCGAGCCAGCGCCTCAGCGGCTGCAGGATGGGAGACTCCAAAGTGAAAGTGGCGGTGCGGATCCGACCCATGAACCGGCGAGGTGAGAGCCGAGCCCGCCCGGGCCACCGGGACGCAGGCGGCAGGTGCCTAGCGCGCCCTTCCCTCGACTGCCGTGGGGGGTCCGGCGGCCCCGCCCCTAGAGTCGGCATCCGGGCGCGAAGGGGGTCCGAGGACTCCGAAACCCGCGCCCGCGCCGGGACGCCCCGCTTTCTCTTCTCCCCTCCCTGGCCAGCCCCGTCCCGGGCGCCGCCTGCGCCCGCCCCGCCCCGCCGCCCTTTCGCCCTCGTCTCCCCCGGCCCTTCCCGAGGGCGCCCTCGGCCCTCGCGGCCCGCCTCGTCCCGGCCCCTCAGCCCCGCGCCTTCCCAGCCAGCTGTCACCGTCGCCCCCGCGCGCGGGATGCCAGCCCCTGCAGCCCGCGCCGAGACCCCGCGTCCGCCCGGGTCTCCCAAGCCTGCACCGCGGTGGCCCGCGGCGGGAAGGAGGGCAGGGGGCCAGGTGGGCGCCCTGCGGCAAGTTCCTTCCACCTGGGCGTCCTGAGACTGGGGTCAGGTGGTGGAGATGCTTTCTTCGTTGTTTTTGGATCGTGGAGAAAGTTTTGGTTTTGCCTGAAGTCTCATTCGTCATCTCTCAACAATAAATAGTTTAAGTGCCAAGATTCTTGTGAAATTGTATCTTTCTGACATTCTCTTAAGTCTGCAGGGAGGGTAGAGAAAGTAGATAAACCGAGTACATTTAAATCATCTGTAGACCCAGGGAGTGAAGATAACCCTAAAAGTCAGGGGAGGAGGTGGGCTGGGTCTTGGCTTTGATACTCAAAGCAGCGTGACTGGGCGAGTTGCTTTACATGAAATAATGTCTTTGAAAACGCTTTCTATACAAGGTCATATCACTGGGGTCGTTTACTGTCCCAGGAGATGACTGTGCCATTGAGTAGACTTCGAACTAATTAGAATCAGTTAAGTACCAGAAACAACTAAGAAGTTGTAGCTTCTTAGCAAAATCAAGTGTTGTTTAATTTTTATGTAGAAATTATAGGTTGTTTTCCTTTTCTTTGCTCTCTTTTGTATATATTGAGACTTACAGATCAACCAGTTGACATAAGTTTTGTTGGTTTGTCCTCGAGGAAGTTGGTTTCTCCCTTGGAGTTATCTCATCTGTGGGAATTGGTTTGTCCTGTACCTGCTAGGTCCGATTAAGGCTGTCAGGTGAGTTTTTTCCTTAAGAGCTTAATTACTTTAAGTTCTCAACTAGCGCAAGATTGAGTCCTGCTTTGCTTCACTAATCTCGTGCTCTGACACGAAGTAAACGTCGATGCAGTTCTGAACATTTGCAGAAGCATCCGTTTTTAAACATTCAGGCAGCTGTATTCCAGTTCACTCAAGGTTACCATCACAATAATTTAAAGAAAAAAAAAAAAGCCAAATGAAACATAGCTTATCTGGCAATTGATTCTGAAAGGATGGTTTCAGCACATTCTTAAAATTTCCTTTTCACAAGAAACTTGGAAATGTCAGTGCTAAAAAGAGGCGGCTAAACAACCACCACAGAAGACATCTCAGCTAGTGAGAGCCCTTCTTTCCCTCTCCCTTTCCCCATTGCTTTCACTTTTTGAGGGGAGTTCTTAACCTTTATACTTACCAATTGCCATTGATAAGATTGTAATAATCATCAGAGTTTAGAGGAATGCAAAGAATAATAGTTTTAGCTGTGAAATGGATGTGAGCTGATCCTTGGGTTGAACTCCTTTTAAAATTGAGGTTTACACATAGATTCCATTACCCTGTATAGAGAAGTGGATTATTTGGGGTAAAGTACCTCCTGGGTTCACTTAGTGCCCACTCTTAGCCTTGTATTTTCTGACATGCATGTGGACTTCTTTTTTCAGTGATTACCGCACACAAATTTGTTCTTTTCCATTTTTGTTATTAAGTAGTTGTTAGCATAAATAAAGGTTATTATGGAATACAGTGTGGTGGAATTCTAAATCCAGTGATTTTTAAAAATTGGTGTCTAGGCTGGGCGTGATGGCTGATGCCTGTAATTCCAGCACTTTGGGAGGCTGAGGTGGGCGGATGGCCTGAGGTCAGGAGTTCAAGACCAGCCTGACCAACATGGAGAAACCACATCTCTACTAAAAATACAAAATTAGCCGGGTGTGGTGGTGCCTGCCTGTAATCCCGGCTACTCACAAGGTTGAAGCAAGAGAATCGCTTGAACCCAGGAGGCAGAGGTTGCAATGAGCTGAGATCACGCCATTGCACTCCAGTCTGGGCAACAGGAGCAAAACTCCGTCTAAAAAAAAAAAAATCGATATCTAAAGTTTGTATAAAAAGACTAAAAACCGTATTCCTTTCCAGTAATTTTTCTCTTCCCCATATGATATGTAGAAACCTTTCCACCTTTCCAGTAATTTTGAAAAGAATCATATTACTTTGAACAGTTATTACTTCTAAGAAAACTAATATATTAAGTAATTGTGTATAATTATGGCAAATAGTAAAACTGGAGTCCTAATGCTTTCTATCATACCATGTACGTGCAGAAAGCAACCTTATAAATCACGGTCCACAGATGAGGATGGGAAGGAGAATGGGTTACTGTGATGATGTAGTTTTACTGTGTAGACTCTAATATTTGGAATCACATTAGCTGTCTTCTGAGGAAAGTCTGAAAATTTCCAGAAAACTCTGGTGTATTAAGTTCTCGTGTAATTCAGTGTCTGATTGTGCTTAGGTGTTTGGAGTTTTAAGGTGGTTGGCTGATTTATTATTTAACATTTATCCTGGAAGTGAGAGTGTTTCATTCTTTTTGCTAAACTGTACGTAAGTTTGGGAAGCTTAGTTATTTGAAGGTTAAGCATTAGGCCCTAATTCAATAACAGGAAGAGTTGTAACGGCTAATTTGTCAAGAATATTTTTCTAGTCATACATTTATTTTAACATTACCCTAACAAAAAGGAAGAAGTTCTCATACTTTGTCTTCACAGCTTTTTGTTCCCATGCCAATTTGTGCTCACATGTGTATGTAATTTTACATAAGATTTAATATTGCAACCTTTATTTTGGCTTCGTCTGAGATGCAGAGCTAAAGAGCTAGAGAAAAAGGGGTAAACTTTTATCACAAGATCTTGCAGTTCTATTTGCAGATATTGCTTGTTTTCTAATGTTGTTTAGACTGCACAGCTCAACAGGTGTGTGTCCATGTACTGCACAGACCACACATTCATACGTTACTAACCCGTCTAATCATTACAGGAGCTGAAAGTTTTAGCCATAATTGGTGGGATTAGTTAGATCAGCAACATTCTATTTTCCAGGAGTTTAATGTTTTCTAACTTTAGGTGGTTTAAAAAATGTTCAATAGGTAAGCAGCATTTATCGAGTGCCTGCCAGGTATCTGGCTTTTATTAGATAGGATGGGATCTTAATGCCTTTCCTCAAGGGATTTCCTGTGTTTAAATTTGTGTAAGATCGACTACCAAATAAGTAAATATCTATAAAAGGTGTTTGGACTATCTTTGTTATCTACCTAGCCTAAGGGAGTAGAACCAGGAAACGAAAGAAATGAAGGTAGAAACAGTGAAATAGATTATTTCAGGTGTTAGGGAGAATAGACAAATTTATTTCAGGAATTATTTCAAATGAGTTTAGGTTGCATTTTACAATAACTGATGTGGTCAAAGATGCAGAACTATGTAATAATGTCTAATAGAGCCAGTGCCTTGGTAATCATGATCTAGTATGTCAATGGAGGAACTATTATATAGCCGTTAAAATGATGATAGTCAAAACCATTTAACACGGAAGATCATTTTCTCTGTTAGTGGAAAAAGAATGTAAAGCTGTATGTGTAACTGATGGAATCCATTATGATTATTGCTATGTAAACACATGTACAGGAATGGGCAAGAGCTAGAAAGAATCATGAAAAAGTGAAATTGATTATTCTTGTTAGGGAGATTTTACTTCCTAAAAGTTTTCTTAGGGTTGCCTGGTACTGTCATATTCAGTTTCCTAAAGCATGCTTTCTGGTTCATGCTCATGAGGAAATGACTGTTATGGGCGTGAAAAGAAAATGACTGTGAAGAGATTAGATTAAAAGGTAAACAGCGGTAGCAGGCTCCTAGTTATTAAGTGCCAGGCAAATGACAGGGAAATAAGGGAATTGAGAGGAGTTTAGATTTCACTGAGGAGGGTGAACTTTGGTTGGACTTCCAGGGAGGAAGCTTATGATGTGAGCATGGGTGAGGGGACGGCATGGATTATTCGAGGAGGAAGTATGGCCTGGGAGTAAGGACACAGAGAGGAGAATGAGCAAAGCAGGTTTAGGCAGCAGAGACCAGATCTGCCTGCCAGAAAGGAGATTGTGCGAGGGTAGCTAGAGAATGATGGAAAGGGGAAGGTCAGGTGGATTGCAGGAAGCCCTGAATGGAGCTAGGCCAGAAGTCTGGGCCTAGTTTGGCTGGTACATGCAGTCTGTTTTGCTTCTTAGGACTTTGTGTGGGTCTTGGACACAAAGACAACAGAGAAAGATTGCTAGATCTCAAAGCAAGATTGGAAGCCTCAGTAGATGACTGATTTCTTGCCATAGCTGGGCAGGATTTAAAAACACTTGGTGAAAATGAAGCTGTGCGAGTGGGAAGCATAAGGAAGTGGGTCAGAATTAAGCAGCCATGAATCAAAAGGCAAAGGAAAAACCCAGCAAGTTTGAGGAAGCTTAGAAGATGCTGGTAGTCAGTGAAGACATAGGTGACTCTTAGGAAATGAAGGGACAGGAGAAGGTGGCTTTGACCCCCGGGATCATTGGTGATTCTTCAGTCTTCTCAGATCACTGACAGACGCAGAACCAGGGATGACTGCGGGTGAAAATTTCTGGCAGTATTTGCTAAAACAGAAGATCCTTGTTTTGCCATCATCTACTTGATATGCTAATGATGAATGGGACACACATCTATTACAACATTGTTTTATTTCTGCGGTCAACTCAGTGACTGAAATTTGGATATATGCACATAGGGCCAGATGCTTTTTTGAGAAGAAGGTCCACTCTTCTTTTTCCCAAATATCGGTTTTTTTTTTTTTTTTTTTTTTTGGGACGGGGTCTCCCTCTGTTGCCCAGGCTGGAGTGCGGTGGCACGATCATCGCTCACTGCATCCTCAACCTCTGGGGCTCCAGTGATGCTTCTGCTGCAGCCTGCTGTGGAGTTGCTGCACAGGTGTGCACCACCATATCTGGCTAATTTAAATATTTTTTTGTAGAGATGGGATCTCACTTTATTGCCCTAGCTGGCCAGACTCCTTTCAAGGAAGATATAATATAAAATACAACATTATTTAATTGGCATTGGCTTTTACCCTCTCACCTCCATAAAACAATAACTGTCTAACTTTTCCACTTAAGTGCTGAAAATGGAAGAAACCACTGACAAAACTATTAGTTAAGGAGATGGATTGAAGTGCTGAGTGAGTGTAAATGGATGTATTGATCTCTAGGCTTGCTCATCATGTTCTCCTTGTGTTTGACAGGGCATGTTCTTTAAAAAAAAAAAAAAAAAAAAAAAAAACTTGGCCAAGCTGAGCAGTGTGCTGTGTGACCTGGGAAGTGTGTGAAGCTAACTAGTCCACTCCACACAAGTCCATGACTTAACTGTATGGGGGGATTTTGCTCCCAGGAGCTATAGGTATCTTTAGAAAGTGGTATCTGTTAGTCATTTATTTCAACAGTGTTGACTGAAGAAAAGGAAAATAGCTAGCTGCTTTCTGAGAGCTTTCTATTTGGAAGCCATGGAGTTCAGTCCTTTTTAATGCATTATTTTATCCTTCAAACCAGACTTCGAAAAATAATTACAGGCCTGGTGTGATGGCTCACGCCTGTAATCCCAGCACTTTGAAAGGCTGAGATGGGTGGATCACTTGAGACCAGGAGTTTGAGATCAGATTGGCCAACCCCGTGAAACCCTGTGTCTTGTAAAAATACAAAAGCTAGCTGCATGTGGTGGTGGGTGCCTGTAATCCCAGCTGCTTGGGAGGCTGAGGCAGGATAATCGCTTCAACTTGGAAGGCGGAGGTTGTAGTGAGCCGATGTTGTGCCACTACACTCCAGCCTGGGCGACAGAGTGAGACTGTCTCAAAAAAACAAAAACCTGAAAAAGTAGTAATTGTAGCATTTCTATATAACAGAACCTCAGAGAGGTTAATTAACATTCCCAGAATTACAAAACCCACCTGTGCTTTTACTACAATATTGGACATGATGATCTTTAAGAGGATCTTGCAATCCGGAGACTACCTCATTTTTCAAAGATGTGCAGAGTACGCTAGAAGCGTAAGTCTTGATCTACCAAAGAAGCTCCCAGTCTTGATAATAAGAGATGCACATATGAGTTCATTAGAAGAACATCTGTACACAGGACACTGATGGCAGTGAATCATGAATTAAAGAAATGGGGGTGGGATTTGATAACAGCACAGAAGACAGCCTAGCAGGCCCCTTGGCTCCAAGTACCACTGGGGTGATGTTGGGGAGTTCAGATGGGTGCTGCACATGCAGTGGGTTTGTGTCGGCATCTGAGGGCTGCTGAGCTTGGGGAATCTCCTGCAGACTCTCTGATTTAGATGACTAGGTGAATGCTGGTGTCATGAACTGAATCAGAAGCACAAGAGAAGCAGGTTTTAGGGTGGACGTGTGGGAAATGATGAGTTCCAGTCTGGGACAGTCAACAGTGTGTTGTCAGTGTTTACATGCTATGTACCGTGCCTGCAACTATGAATAAGATGGAGTGTGTGCCTGGAAGCAATTCAGCACACTCGAGTTTTAGGTGTCTGAAGTGTAGCCTGGTGGATGGATTCAGAAGGCCATTGTGAATACGAGTCTGAAACAAAGGGACTGGACATAGGTGTAGATTTGGGGGTCATTACTTTAGGTGGAAGATAGAGCACCTCAGGTGTGTCTGTAATGGAGGAGGTCACAGAGGCCAAGAAGAGCGACCTCAGAAGAATCAGGTGAAAGCCATGTTGTGGACTCCTAGGGAGGAAAAATTTGTCAAAAGAGTGAAAGGTCAGCAATCACATGTCACAGGAACAGCTGCATGATTAACGCAGAAATATGTTCAGTGGATTTGGCATTATGATGGTCAGTGTTAATTTCAGGATAATTTCACTGAAATGAATGGATTAGCGTTGGGCATTGGCAGTGAGCTGCGGAGTGAGTGATCATGCCAGTGTGGAGGCAGCAAGTCTCAAGAACATTCCTTCCAGAAGCTCCAGGTGGAAGGGGAGGGTTCAGAGTGGTACCTAGAGGTGTAGATAGCTAGGACCAGGACTTTTCTTTTTGTTTTTTAAATTCTCGGAGATATTTGAACCTTGTCTAGATAAAGCCAGTAGAGAGGAGTTTTTGAAATACGGGAGGAAGAGAATAATTACAGAATGGGAAAGTTCTGGAATATCAAGCTTAATTTTCTTGATGGGATAGAATGTGGGATTATTGAAATTAAGAGGAATTGAGTGAGTGAGGGTCTTCTGAGTAGCGAATGTGTAAGAATGTGCTTGAAGGATCCTAACTGTATTTTCTATTTATTGAGGATAGTGGGGTCATCCATTCCGAGTTTTTTCTTCTTCTTTTTTTTAATTATAAGTCACATCCCAAAAGTGTACCATTCACTGAATTTCAGTTTACTCACAAACTTGTGCAGCCATCATTACTATCCAATTCCAGAACATTTTCATCACCCCACAGAGAAACCTTGTACCTGTTAGTAGTCACTCTCCATTTCCCATTCCCCAGCCCCTGGCAACCAGTAATCTACTTCCTGTCACTATGGATTTGCTTATTCTGGACATTTAATACATGGAATCCTGTATTATGTGGACTTTGGTATCCGGGTTCTTTTACTTGGTATAATGTATTCAGGGCTCATCTATGTTGTGTCATGAATCAGTACTTTATTCTTTTTATAGCTGAACAACATTCTGTTATACAGATATGCTGTGTTTTGTATTCATCAGTTGATGGCCATTTGGCTTGTTTCCAATTTTTGGCTATTATGAATGATGCTGCTTTGAACATTTGTGTACAGGCTTTTGTGTAGACATGTGTTTTCATTTTTCTCAGGTATGCATATATATAGGAGTGGAATTTCTGGGTCATATAGTAAGTCTAACTTTTGAGGAACTTTTCCAAAGCATCTGAACGATTTTACCTTGCCATAGAAATGCATGAACGTTCCACATCCTCACCAACACTTGTTCTTGTCTCTCTCTCTCTTGAGTATTGCTATCCTAGTGGATGTGAGGTGGTATCTGATTGTGGTTTAGATTTGCATTTCTCTGTTGGATAAAGTTGAGCATCTTTTCATGTGCATATTGGCCATTTTTGTATGCATACCAGGCATCTGGTATAGCTTTAGAGAGATCTCTATGCACATCTTTCCATTATTTCAAAAAACTGGATTTCTTGTCTTTTTATTACTGAGTTGTTCGACTTCTTCATATATTCTGGATAACATTCTGTTGTCATATAGATGATTTGCAAATATTTTCTTGATTTTTCTGGGTTGCCTTTTCACTCCCTTGTGTCCTTTGATGCATGCAAGTTTTAAATTTTGATGAAGTCCAGTTTATTTTTAGTTGTTGCTTATGATTTTGCTGTGATTTCAGAGAAACCATTATCTAATGTCATGCGGATTTTTGTTTGTTTTCTTCTAAGAGTTTGTTAGGTTTAGCTGTTACATTTAAGTCTTTGATCCAGTTGGAGTTTTGAATGTGGTGTGAGGTAGGGATCCAACTTCATTCTTTGGTATGTGGATATCCCAGTTGTCCCAGTTCCATTTGATGAGAAGACCATTCTTTTTCCATTAGATTGTCTTGGTACCCTTGTCCAAATCAATTGACCATATCTGTGACAGTATTTCTAGACTCTCAGTTCCATTCCATCAGTTTATATGTGTCTTTCCTTATGTACATACCATACTGTCCTGATTAGCTTTGTAGTAAGTTTTAAAACTTGGGAGTCAAGTCCTCTGACTTTTTATTTTTTAAGATTACTTGGCTATTCTAGTTCTGCCTTATGAGTTTTGTTTTGTTTTGTTTGACAGTCTTATTCTTGTCACCCAGGCTGGAGTACAGTGTTGTAATCCTGGCTTACTGCAGCCTCTGCCTCCTGGGTTCAAGAGATTGTCCCACCTCAGCCTCCTGAGTAGCTGGGATTACGGGTGCCTGCCACCAGGCCTGGCTAATTTTGTATTTTTAGTAGAGATGGGTTTCACCATGTTGGCCAGGTACCTTGTGAGTTTTTAAAATACCTGTTTTTTAGTCCTCTGAGGTTAATTGGTTTCTTTTTAAAACTGTTTGTTTATTTATTTAGAGATGGGAGTCTCATTCTGTTGCCCAGGCTGAAGTGCAGTGGTGCGATCATAGCTCACTACAGCTTTGAACTCCTGGGCTCAGGCTGTCTTCCCACCTCAGTCTCCCAAAGTGCTAGAATTACCACTGCACCGATGCATTTCTTACTGATTCATTTCTTGAGTGTGAACTTTTTTTTTTAAGTTGGAGTCTTGCTCTGTTGTCCAGGCTGGAGTGCAGTGGCATGATCTCAGCTCACTGCAACCTCCGCCTCCTGGGTTCAAGCCATTCTCCTGCCTCAGCCTCCCCTGTAACTGGGATTACAAGCACCTGCCACTGCACCCAGCTAAATTTATGTTTTTAGTAGAGACGGGTTTCACCATCTTGGCTAGGCTGGTCTCGAACTCCTGACCTTGTGATCTGCCCGCCTCAGCCTCCCAAAGTGCTAGGATTACAGGCATGAGGCACTGCGCCCGTCCAAGTATGAACATTTTATGTTTTTGGTCACATCACAGCCTCTAACTCCTGGGCTCAAATGATCCTTCCATCTCAGCCTCCTGAGAAGCTGGGCAACAGGTGCATGCCACTATACCTGGCTAATTATTTTTTTAAAATTTGTTTTAGGGACAGGATGTTGCTGTGTTGCTCAGGCTAGTTTTGAATTCCTGGCCTCAAGTGATCCTCCTGCTTCAGACTCCCGAATAGCTGGGGGATTATTTTAATTATTTTCATACTATCACGTCTCGTCTCCTAACCTGGCATCTCATTCTTACTTCAGCCATGTTAGAGTTCAGTTGTATTTTAATCTTTTATTTATCAAATACATTTCCATGTTTACTAGTAACAATATAAAAGTAGTGATTAGGATATTTTACGTATCTCTTTTTAGAAAACAAGATTTTCAGTTTGCTTTTTACTTATATGGTATCATGTAATTTTTTTTCTCTCAGGGTCAGCAGATCTCAATATAAAAGGGGGTCGCAAGTAACTTATAACTAGAACAAAGTAGTAGAAGTAGTGTTTCCTGTTATGCCATTAAATATTACGTTCTAATTGGGAAAACAAGTCCTTCCTTTATGAACATGAGTAGACGTGGAACAGTATTGGGTATGTGACACTAATTGGTTGAAAATAGGATCATAAATGTCAGGCAAAGTTTGCAGTTGAATAAGTAAATCTTACAAATAATTTATTATCTACCTTTAAAAAATGAACCCAAGTGAATTTAAGAGTATAGTTAGATATTTAGGAACATGACTGGTAGGTAAAGGGAGGTACACCTGTGTTTCTGAATAGTAGATTTGGTTTGGAAATTGTTAATTTTCTGGAGAATTAGAAAAGCAGATTACTAAGTAGGCAACTCAGAATTATTTTGTTCAGACTGAGAATGATGCATTTCTCCAGATGGAACATGAGTTATGTAAAGGGAGTCTCCCAGGCCCTGCCCATATTTTACTATGATGTCATTGGGGTGCGAGCCATAGCTGATGTGTACATCGAAGAAAGACTTGTTTTAAATTATTGTTCACTTTTACAAGGTGACTAATATGCTGGCTGAATAAACTGAGTTGTCAACTGTTGATATTTTAATATTCCTTGTGGTGAATTTGCCCTGGAAAGGAATCTTGTTTGGGAAATAATACGGGATTGTTGATGTTGGTGGGATAAATTAATTTCTTCCATTCTTTCCTTCCCTCCTTGCCCACCTCCCTTCTCTTTCTCTTCCCCTTCCTCTCCCCTCCACTCCCTCCCCCTCCCTTCCCTTTTTCCTTTTCCCTTTTTCCTTTTATTTTTCTTTTTTCCTTTCCTTTCCTGGCTCATGGGTATGTCAAAGCATTCGTGGTTCTGAATTCTGTAAAGCTTGATTAGTCACGAAATAAATTTACAGTACTACTTTAAGATCACTCTGGTTTTTAATTGCTTTTTAGACATAGTACTAATTAAATTATAATCTTGTTATTTTAGACTTCACTATGAACTGTTGTTCATGTGTTACTTATAATGAGTATTGAGTTCTGTATTTTTTATTGTGAAATACAATATACTGTTTACTATTTTAGCCTTTTTAGTACACAGTTCAATAGAATTGAGTACATTTCACATTGTTGTATCACCATCACCACCATCTAGTCACAGAACTTTTTGCATCTTGTAAAACTAAAACTCAGTCTCCATTAATTAGCAATTCCCCTTTGCCATTTTCCCCCAACCCCTGGTAACTCTGCTTCTACATCGTGTCTCTCTGAATTTGACTATTCTAGGTACCCCATGTAAGGGGAATCATAGTCCTTTTGTAACTTGCTTATTTCACTTAGCATCATGTCTTCAAGGTTCATTTATGATGTGCTACGTCAGAATTTCCTTCCTTTTTAAGGCTGAATGCTTTGCCACTGTATGTATATACATTTTGTTTATTCATTTGTCGATGGGTGCTTGGGTTGCTTCTACATTTTAGCTATTGTAATAATGCTGCTATGAACACAGGTACACTTTAGTGCTGTTTTTACAAAGGCAGTGCATAGCAGCTAGGCTCTTTTTAATTTGAGTAGTATTCTAAACCAAGAGAAAGGTGTTTATCTTTTGGATTTCTGGTAGGTGTTTTTTGTTTTTCCAGATTAAATTTAAGGGTTAAATTCGTAACTGCTGTTTAATCACTACTTTGCATTCTTTTTTTTTCCCCAGACAGGGACTCCGTCTGTCACCCAGACTGGAGTGCAGTGTCGTGATCTTGGCTCACTGCAACCTCTGCCTCTTGGGTTCAGGTGATTGTCTTGTCTCAGCCTGCCGAGTAGCTGGGGTTACAAGCATCCACCACCATGCCTGGCTAATTTTTGTATATTTTTGTAGGGACGTGGTTTCACCATGTTGCCTGTGCCACTACTTTGCTTTCTACACACTTGATCAGCAGGAAGCTTTTTTTCAGTGGCGAATGTGTCATATTTAAAATCTGTAGTAATACAGTTTAATTCAACCGACTAGTAACATTTGATGGTACACTAGCTATAGCGTTTTATATTAAAATGCATTTCATATATCTGACTCTTAAACTTGCTTCGAATCTCACTGCGTTTATTTGTTTGGGTGTGTGTCCTAGATGTTCTGCTTGTATACATACTCTGAACAGTCCTTTGAAAAGCCTTCTCTTAATAGCCTTCAATCAACAGGGTTGGAGTGGGAATTTTATTCGACAAAAAAGATTGAGTCAAATAGTGAAGATAGTTGTTTACATATTAAAGGCTATCTTTGATGGGTGTTAGACGTAAGGGACATTTGTAAGTTGTCTCTAGGATAAAATGAGTATAGGTTTGATGTATTAGTTATTAAATGATTTTTTGGTATTGTATTGGATTTTCCAGGGGTTGGTTCCTTAATCATACCCTTTAATTCTTCCAAGTTGTTAGTTTTATCTGATGACATACATGGTAGGGGGAGGCAGAGGGGGAAGCAGTTAAGAGGAGAGGAAGGAAATGTGAATACTGAAGGACAGCATTTGGTTTCCTTCTTAATTCAAGGTAATTTGAAATGAAGGAACTGCACTATTGTGGGGGAAATGTTTGATTAAGCACCCATTTTTTTCAGGACTGCATTCTAGATGTATTCTGTATGAGAACTACACTTGGAGTTCTTCTGCCCGGACCAAATGTTCTTGGAAGAAACTAATGACTAACTTTGTGGTGGGTGGTGAGTCACAGTAGATTTCCCAGGAATTGATAATACGCTGTGTGTGATACAGATTTGACCATGAGGAGCCAGCCGATACAATACGGTCTGATTCCATTAAGCAGTGGTTTTAAGAAACTCTCTTGGACCTCTGGGCTTGAGGAAGTGAAGGGATAAAGTTGAATATTTGAAAAGTTGTTGCAGTGTGGCTGAGACTTTCTTGTAGCATTTCTGTGATAGTCTAGAGTGGATTTAAACACAAAACATTAGAAATAGACTTTAATGCTAGTTGACTACAGTAAAACAGATTTGTCTTTTTTGGGTTATATAGTTCTAAAGCTTTCCTTTTGATTCTCTTTGCAATTTGCTTGAAAAATGTATTGGCTAAAAGAAAGACCACTAGCTACTTAAGTACTTCTTGAATATGTATTTAAGAATAAATGTAAAATAACTGATGTAAGAAAAGTTTTGGCCAGCACAGGGAAGGAAATTTTTGTTTTGTTTTGCTTTTTTTTGCATTTGGGTTAATTATATGAGTTAAAGTGAAAAAAACAATAACCTTTTCTTGACAGTGGAAACTCTTAGGTTATAATGAATATGACATTGACATTTGGCCAAAGTTCTTTAGGAAATGCAGAATAACTCTGACATGGTATTTTTCCTTCCCTTAGAGCTTATCTTTTATTTTTTTCTTAAAGACAGAATCTCACTCTGTTGCCCCAGCTGGAGTGCAGTGGCATCATCTTGGCTTACTGTAACCTCTGCCTCCCGGGTGCAAGTGATTCTCCTGCCTCAGCCTCCCGAGTAGCTGTGACTGCAGGCCTGTGCCACCACGCCTGGCTAATTTTTTGTATTTTTAGTAGAGACAGGGTTTCACCATGTTGGCCAACCTGGTCCCTAACTCCTGACCTCAAGTGATCCATCCTTCTCAGCCTCCCAAAGTGCTGGGATTACAGGCCTGAGCCACCGTACCCAGCAGAGCTTATCTTTTTATAGTGGACATAAGACAAACAGAAACAGCTTCATACTTTAGGTCCGAAAAATATAAGAATATAAAAATATGAGAACATAAACAAGTCATGGCCTATACTTTTTAAAAGCAGCTGTATGTGGACAGAGTTCACACCCCATACAAGTCAACCAATTCAGTGTTTTTCAAATATGCTCACAGGGTACAGTTATCAGCACAATCAGTTTCAGAACGTTTTCATCACCTCTGAAAGAAAACTGTACCTGTTAGCTATCACTCCTTGGCCCTAGACAACACTAATTTATTTTGTCTCTATAGATGTCCCTATTCTGGATATTTCAAATAGATGGAATCATACAGTGTATATTTTTTGATGACTGGGTTTTTTCAATTAGTGCTAGCTTCATTTACAGTGTAGCTTGTATCAGTTTTTGATATAGTTTGACTGTGTCCCCACCCAAATCCCATCTCGAATTACAGCTCCCATAATTCCCTTGTGCTGTGGGAGGGACACAGTGGGAGATAATTGAATCATGGGGTCAGTTTCTCCCATACTGTTCTCATGGTAGTGAGTAAGTCTCACGAGATCTGCTGGTTTTATAAGGGGGAACCCCTTTCGCTTGACTCCTTTTCTTCTCTGCCAAGTGAGATGTGCCTTTTGCCTTCTGTCATGATTGTGAGGCCTCTCCAGCCACGTGGAACTGTGAGTCCATTAAACCTCTTTCTTTTATAAATTGCCCCAGTCTCTTGTATGTCTTTATTGCATTGTGAAAATGGACTGATACAGTTCTTCATTCCTTTTTATTGCTCAGTAGTCTTCTGCACTAGGGATATACCACATTTACCCATTTGTCAGTTGATGGGCATTTGGGTTTTGTCCACCTTTTGGCTGTGATGAGTATCCAAATAATGGTGCTGTGAACATTTGTGCACAAATTTTGTGTTCTCTGGGATACGTATCTAGGAGTGAAATCGCTGGGTCAGATGGTAACGCTGTTTAACTTTTTGAGGAGCTGCTGGACTGTTTGCTGAAGTGACTGCACCATTTTACATTCTCACCAGTAATGTGTGAGGGTTCTAATTACTCCACATTCTTGCCAACCCTTGTGGTGATCTTTCTTTTTGATGATAATTATCCCAGTGGGTGTGAGGTGGTATTTCATTGTGGTTTTGATTTGCGTTCCAATGTTGAATGATATGGACCATCTTGTGCTCATTGGCCATTTTTGTATCTGTTTTGGAAAGATACATATTCAGTTCCTTTGCCTATTTAAAAATTTGATTGTCCTTTTTTTTTTTTTTTTAAAGACAAGGTCTTACTCTGTTACCTAGGCTGGAGTGCAGGGTGCCATCAGAGCTCACTGCAGCCTTGATCTCTCTGCCCGAAGCCATCCTCCCTCCTCAACCTTCTGAGTAGCTGGAACCATGGACTCCCACCACAGTGCTTGGTTATTAACTTTTTTTGTGTGTGTAGAAACAAGGTCTCTGTGTTGCCTAGGCTGGTCTCAAACTCCTGGGCTCAAGCAATCTTCCCAACTTGGCCTCTCAAAGTGTTGGGATTACATGCGTGAGCCATTGCACCTGGCCTATTTGTGTTTTTATTATTGAGTTGTAAGGGTTCTTTATGTATTGTGATGCAAGTTCCTTATTAGATATATGATTTGCAAATACTTTTTTGATTCTCTTTTCCACTGTTGATGGTGTCCTTTGAAGCACACAAGTTTTTAATTAAAAATTTTTTGTTGTTGTTTTTAGGGACAGGATCTTTTTCACCTAGGCTGTAGTGCATTGGTATAATCATAGCTCACTGCAACCTTGAACTCCCGGGCTCAAAGAATCCTCCTACCTGAGCCTTCCCAGTAATTGGAACTACAGGCATGTACCACCATACCTGGCTAATTTTTGTTGTTGTTTTTTTTTAGAGATGGGGCTCTCACTATGTTGCCTAGGCTGGTCTTGAACTCCTGGACTTAAGTGATTCTCCCAAAGTTCTGGGATTACAGGCATGAGCCACCATGTCTGACCCCAGAGTTTTTAATTTTAATGAGGTCCAGTTTATCTTGTTGTTGTTGTTGTCTGTGTTTTGGGTGTTCATTTCCTAACCCAAGGCCATGTGGATATATACTTATGTATTATTCTAAGAACTTTATGGTTTTAGTTCTTACATTTAGCTCTTTGATCTGTTTGGAGTTTTGAATGTGATGTGACGTAGGGATCCAAGTTCATTCTTTTGCATGTGGATATCCAGTGTCTCACTACCATTTGTTGAAAAGACTATTCTTTCTCCAGTGGGTTGTCTTGGCATCCTTGTCAAAATCAATTGACCATAAATGTGACAGTATATATTTCTGGACTCTGAATTCTATTCTGTTGATTCGTATATGTCTTTACTTATATAAGTACCACACTCTCTTGGTTACTGTGGCTTTGTAGTAAGTTTTGAAATTGGAGAGTTATGCCCTCTTTTTCAAGATTTTCATCTATTCTGAATCTTTTGCATTTCTATATGGATTGTGAGACCTTGTTGATTTTTGTAAAAAAGCTAGTTGAGATTTTGATAGGGTTATCTTGAATCTCATAGATCTATTTGAGAGTATTGTCATCTTAACAGTATTGTCTTTCAATTCATGAACATGCAATATCTTCCCGTTTATTTAATGCTTCAATTTTTTTAAACAAGTTTTTTTTTTTAAAACTGATATAGTTGTACATATTTTTTGGGATACATGTGATATCTTTCTTTCCTTTTTTTTGAGGCGAAGTTTCGCTCATCTCCCAGCCTGGAGTGCAGTGGAATAATCTCAGCTCACTGCATCCTGTGCCTCCTGGTTCAAGCGATTCTCCTGCCTCAGCCTCCTGAGTAGCTGGCATTACAGGTGCCCACCACCACTCCCAGCTGATTTTTGTATTTTTAGTAGAGACTGGGTTTCACCATGTTGGCCAGGCTGGTCTGGAACTCCTGACCTCAAGTGATCCACCCACCTCGGCCTCTTAAAGTGCTGGGATTACAGGTGTGAGACACTGCACCTGGCCACATGTGATGTTTTGGTACATGTATACAGTGTGTATAATGATCAATCAGGGTAATTGGGATATACCTCACAAGTCTTTAATTTCTTTCAACAATGTTGCAGAATTTTTAGTGTACAAATCTTGCATTTCTTTCACATTTATTCCTAAGTATTTTGATATTTTTGATGCTATTATAAATGAAATTGTTTACTTAATTTCATTTTCAGATTTTTCATTGCTGGTATATAGCAACACACTGATTTTTGTATATTGTTCTTGTATTCTGCATAGCTTGTTTATTTTCAGATTTTTAGTGGATTCCTTAGGATTTTCTCTGTCTTAGGATTTACTTCTTCCTTTCCAGTCTGGATGCCTGTTAATTTTTCTTGCCTAACTGCCCTAACTAGAATTTCTAGTACAGGAGTGAGTAGAAATTGGGTAGCAGACACCCTTGTCTCCTGATGTAGGTTGGGAAGCCACCCAGCCCTTCACTGTTAAGTGTGATGTTAGCTGTAGGTTTTTCTTGGTGCTCCTTGTCAGGTGGAGAAAGTTCTTTTTTGTTTTATTCTTACTTCATTGAATGTATTATGGAAGAGTATTGAATTTTTGTCAAACGCCTCTTCTGAAATACTTTTTAAAATGACTGTTTTTCTTGTTTTTTGTCTGCAGAGATTGACTTGCATACCAAATGTGTGGTGGATGTGGATGCAAACAAGGTTATTCTTAATCCTGTAAATACGAATCTTTCCAAGGGAGATGCCCGGTAAGTTAAGCAATGGTATTGTGCTCAGTGGTTAAGTAACTGGAAGCAACTGTGGCTGCTGAGTTAAGTTGCATTGAACAGATACCGAATGCCTACCCTGTAGAGACATATTGCTGTCTTCTGCGATCCTGTACTCAAGTTGAGGAGATGAAGTCTATAATATGGGAAGACAAGGTGCCTGAATAAGTATTAAGAGGTAGTAATTGTATTAGAAGCACAGAGAAGAGAGGACACAACACAAAAAGGAGTGAGTGTTAAGTTGAGAAGCAATTGAGGAAGGCTTCTTGAAGGGCATGCAGCTGGCAAGAGGATTAGGTAGGATGTTAATCAGTTCCTTAGCATGAGTTTTGGCTTTTACTGCTGCCAGTTCAAATGCTGTCTATCACAGCACCCATTTTAAATGTTATCTTCATGAAGGTGTGCCTGCAGCCCTGAGTGATTTCTTTCCTTAAATACCTGTCAACTATAATCTGTCCTACTTAATTTAATGATTATAGATTGTTTTGGTTTGTTTGTTCCCGCTGTACAGTGGATTTTAATGTCTTTGGGGAAAGAGACCCTGTCTGGGGCTGAGGTTGAATATTTGAGCATCACTTCTAGATGTGGATGGTAGTATGAAAAAAAGGAAAGGGAAGAACATGAATTTGGGGCAGGAAAAGATTATTTTTGGTTTTCTTAGTAAATGGAGGACAGTAAATAAGCTGGAATCAGATTACAGAAGACCGGGAGAGCAGACTAGGAAGTTTGGCCTGTATTTTTGTCAGAAAGAGTTTGTTGTTGACAGTTATTGAGTAATATGATTGAGGATCAAGGTGGATTAGGAAAAGTTGTTGATTGGCAATGTAGAGAATGGGTCAGAGTGGGGATAGGCTGACTTTTATGGAGATCAGCTGTATCAGAAATGTTTCTGTACCAGCCCTGAAAGTGGAGAGACCGGTGAAAGACGTCTGACGTGGGCTTTGTGCAAAGTAGATACTTCATAAATCCTTCTAGAAACCATGCTGTATTTGGCACTCTGCAGATGTTCTTTTGAGTTGAGTGTAATTCAATTGAAAAGAGCACTGGATTTGGAGTGAGAAAATCTGAAATCAAATCCTTCATAATGTTATCGTAGCAAATTATTTTTAATTTTTTTGAACCTGTCTTATGTATCTCATAAAGGTTTTTTTCCAAAGATCAAATTAGTGATTTTTAAAAGATCTTGCAAAGTGTTCTGTATATGGGAAGGTTGTTATTGATGTAGAGACACATATAGCAAAATATACAGCTTGATGAATTTTCATAGTGTACGTGCTCCTAAGTGGCATCCAGGTAAGAAACAGAATGTTACTAGCATGTCAAGAGACTACATCAGGAGAAGTAGTTTTTCTTTTCTTTTTTCTTTTTGAGGCACAGTCTCACTCTGTTGCCCAGGCTGGAGTACAGGGGGTGCCATCTCGGCTTAGCAACCTCCACCTCCCGGGCTCAAGTGATTCTCATGCCTCAGTCTCCCGAGTAGCTGGGATTACAGACATGCACTACCATGCCCAGCTAATTTTTGTATCTTTAGTAGAGACAGGATTTCACCATGTTGGCCAAGCTGGTCTCGAACTGCTGACCTCAAATGATCTGCCTGCCTTGGCATCCCAAAATGCAGGGATTACAGGTGTGAACCACCCTACCTGACCAGAAGTAGTTTTTCTTTGAATTTAATATCAAGGTGAAAAGAGAAAACAGAAATTTGGAATATAGAAGTACAGTGGTATATGTTGACTTCATTAAATTTGAGGAAAAATAGAAAAAAAAGCATAAATTGAAAGCTGGATTTTATTAATGATATGAGGTTAATTATTGTCTAGCTTGTAGAATAACAGACTAATCCATAAAACAAGGTATGATTTTATATTATCTATATTTGTAACTGGAGAACCAGAGGTTTGAAATTAACGTGAATGTGATTTGAACCATCAGAGAGGCTCAATTTAATATTTTTCCTTTAAAAGATATGGCATCCTTGTTCTTCTAATAACTGATTCTATTACTGTAAAACCATGACTAATTTTAAATATATACTTTATAACTCAAGTTATGCTTTAAAAGTGATCATTTATAAATTTTAAAACATTGGTTTACATATTTTTCTGATTAATTTTACGTAAACTCCTGAAAATGTCATAATGATTTGATGTTTACTAAAACTATTTGAAGTCCTGCTTAAACAAATAGGTAAGCCACTTGAAGTTTAAGTGCTTAGTCATGGAGATTTGGGAAGCATTTTTGGTCTGTTCCATATGGAATTTCAAAACTGTTTTGAAACATAAGGTATTTAAAATTCAGAAAATTCATAGTACAAGGTCAATGGAAGATTAAGATCACCGACTTCAGAGTCAGGCATCCTGGATAGAATCTCACCTCCACCATTTAGCGTGTGTGACCCTGGACAAGTTAATTCTCTTCTGCCTCAGTTTACTCATTTGCTAAGGGGAGAATATTACAGTACTGGCCTATAAGGTTGTTATGAGGATTCCAGTTAAAATGTGTCAAATGATAATGCCTGGTTCACAGTAAACCCTATGCATGAGCTATTACTTTTATTATTACTGTTACTATTATGGCCTGTATTTAAGTTGTAGTCCATGTTGTCTTCATTGAGCTATAATATAACTTCACAACATTATTCCTTTTTTTTTTCTTTTTTTGAGACAGAATTTCTGTTGCCCAGGCTGGAGTGCAGTGGTACGATCTCAGCTCACTGCAATCTCTACCTCCCAGATTCTAGTGTTTCAGTCTCCCAAGTAGCTGGGATTACAGGCATGCACCACCACACCTGGCTAATTTTTGTATTTTTAGTAGAGGTGGGTTTTTGCCATGTTGGCCAGGCTGTTCTCGAACTCCTGACCTGAAGTTATCCACCCACCTTGGCCTCCCAAAGTGCTGGGGTTTACAGACGTGAGCCACCACACCTGGCCAAGTTATTACATTTTTATTTTATTTTTGAGACAGGTCTAGCTCTGTTGCCCAGGCTGGAGTATAGTGGCGCCATTTCTGCTCACTGCAACCTCTGCCTGTCTGGTTCAAGTGATCCTTCCACCTCAGCCTCCCAGGTAGTTGGGACGACAGGTGTGCACCACCATGCCTGGCTAATCTAATTGTTGTGCTGCTTTTTTTTTTGTTTTAGTAGAGACAGTTTTGCCATGTTGGCCAGGCTGGTCTCAAACTCCTGACCTCAAGTGATCCGCCTGCCTCAGCTTCCGAAAGTGCCGGAATTACAGGTGTGAGCCACCACACTCAGCCAGTGACTACAATTTTTTTTTTTTTGAGACTGAGTCTTCCTCTGTTGCCCAGACTGGAGTGAAATTGCATGATCTTGGCTCACTACAACCTCTGTCCCCCGCCTCCACCAGGTTCAAGAGATTCTCCTCCCTCTGGCTTGCGAGTAGCTGGAATTACAGGCACCTGCCACCATGCCCAGCTGTTTTTTGTATTTTTAGTAAAGACGGGGTTTTGTTATGTTGACTAGGCTGGACTCGAACTCCTGACCTCAAGTGATCTGCCTGCCTCAGCCTCCCAAAGTGCTGAGATCACAGGCATGAGCCACCACACCCAGCCAGTTACTAAATTTTTAAGCCAAAATGTGTTCAATTCAATACTTGAGTATTGAAATTACCTAGTTACAGAGAAATTTCAGCTTTGAGAGGTCCGAAACTTTATTTAGTTTGCTTAATGTTGAGTGGGGTCTTGGGTACTAACATGCTATCTCTTAAGGAGACAGGTAGGACCTCTGATTTTATGGTTACAGTGAATAAAACATTAATCTCAGCAATCCACTCTTCTTAATATCAACTAATTGAAAAACCAGGTCAAAATATTGCTGTGAACATAGGATAAGAATGAAGATATGTTTTTGTCAAATATGGAAAAGATAAATGATGAACTTTCCCTATTCCACACTACTGCTTGGAACACTCTAGTGACTGAAATACTTGAATCCGCCAGATCAGTTTAGTTCTTCTGTGTAGAATCCTGGATACACGATACATTTTATCACTTATTTGCTCATGCAGAGCCACACTGCTTATGCTATTAGAACAATTGGTATCTTTTTGGAATTACCTTCTTCCCCTCGATGCTGCTTTGCTGTGGTGTCTTCATGCCCAGGGCACCAGCAGTTTCACCTCCATCATGTTCGTGCCACCAGCACAAGTGTCAGCATAGTAAGGAAGGGCAGATGCCTTAGGATTGTTATGGAAATAATAACGGAAATAATAGGATTGTTATGGAAATAATCACTACTTCCAGACTCAGAAGAGCTGTGGGGAACCCCCTAAGAGTCCTCAGACCACAATTTGAGGGATTTAATCCAGTTTATAAGCTTCTAAGAACCAAATAGATGACCCCGGTTTATTTTGTCAAAGACTTATTGAGATATAATAGTAATACAGTAGAGTTCACCCCTTTAAAGTGAATTGTCCAGTGGTTTTATGACACTGAGTTGTGCAACCTGCACCACTATCTGTCTGTACGTCATTTTTATCACCCTGTTAATTAATCCATTTTCTCTCTCTGTAGATGTGAGATTTGCGTTGTTCTGGACATTTCCTAATAAGGAAATTGTGCATGATGTGGTCTTGTGTGATTGGCTTCTTTTGCTTAGCATCATGTTCTTGAGGTTTATCCATTCCGTAGCATTTATCAAGACTGCCTTGCTTTTTATGATGGAATAATAGTCTGTTATATCACATGTTGTTGATCCATTGATCAGTTGATGGCCATTTGGATTGTTTGTACTCTTTTGGCTTTGTGGATAATGCAGCTTGTATACAAGTCTTTGCGTGGACATGCGTTTTCATTTTTCTTAGATTCATTTCTAGTCATGGAACGCTTCTAGGTCATATGATAACAGTTTTCTGAACATTTTGAGAAATTGCCAAACTGGTTTCCAAAGCTGCTGCACTGTTTTACATTCCCATCAGCAATGTGTGAGACTTCCAGTTTTTAAAAGACTCTCATTTACTGTAAAGAAGATGGTGGCAACTCTGGCTAATTAAAGAGCACATATCCTGCCTCAGGCATTTAGATTACAATGGAAAAGCAAAACCAAACACAGGGCTGTCCAAGCCAAACACTCCTGGCCAGATTCAGCCCTTGGCTACTGATTTAGAACCCTGGGTTCTGGTAAACTAGATTGTAGTATACTTTTCTATTGAGCAGTACCTCCTTATTTTAAAACAAGGTTTTAAAAACTTTGAGCAAAATTTAAAAATGTGATATACAAGAAGTTCTAAAGAGCAAAACGCATTTACGTACCTATCACTCAGTTTTAACAAATCCTTGCCAGTACCGGTGTGAATTGCCTTCTGGTTTTAACCCTTTCCCTCTCCACCACAGTTAACCACTTTCTTGAATTTGGTCTTCTTTGTTCCCTTGTATTTCTTTACATTTTCACTAAGCATATTTGTAAATTGTTTGCCTAGTATTATGTGTACATGAATGCCTTTTTCTAGTGAAAGTCCAGATGGGTGACTCAAAAAAGGTTGACTATTCTTATAAAATATAATGCATGATTTTTAAAGACCAAAAACAGTGTTAAAAGGAGCTAAAAATAATATCACTCACTTAGCTTGTGGAAGAAAGCTCAAACTTGGTATTTTATCAAATTTCCTGTTCTTTCTTTTTTATTTCTCTTTTGTGTTTCGTTTTTTTCTTTTAGATTCCAGGGGTACATGTACAGGTTTACTACAAGGGTATACTGCAGCTGGGTACAGTGTCTCACGCCTGTAATCCTAGCACTTTGGGAGGCTAAGGCGGGCAGATCGCTTGAGGTCGGAGTTCAAACCCAGACTGGCCAACGTGGTGAAACCCTATCTCTACTAAAAATACAAAAATTAGCTGGATGTGGTGGTGGGCACCTGTAATGCCAACTACTCAAGAGGCTGAAGCACGAGAATTACTTGAACCTGGGAGGCGGAGGTTGCAGTGAGCCAAGATCATGCCACTGCACTCCAGCCTGAGTAATAGAGTGAGACTCAGTCTCAACAAAACAAAACAAAAAATGAACAAAAAAAACCAAGGATACTGTGTGATGTTGGAGTTTGGGCTTTTCTTGACCCTGCCATCCAGACAGTGAACGTAGTACCCACCGGGCATTCTTTAGCTTTTACCGCCTCCTCCCTCCCTTCCCCTTTTGGAGTCCCAGTGTCTTGCTCCCATCTTTGTGTTCATGTGTACCCCGTGTTGAACTCCCACTTATAAGCGAGAACGTGCAATATTAGGTTTTCTGTTTCTCTTTTGTTTTTTTTTTGAGACAAAATCAGAACATAGGCTTTCCCCGCGTGTCTTGTTTGTGATGAATTTCAAGGAAGCATGCCATGAGCATTGTCATAGGATACTTCCAGCCCTTTGAGAGACTGAAACAGGGAGCTGTACCTCCTCAGAGGGGCTGCTTTAAACATCAGAACCGAAACCGGAAAGGAAAGAAAGCCTCTGTGTAAGCTGCACTTTTCACTTCCTTGGTCAAGTATGAGTCCGTTTTCTTCTTTAGCTCTCTGTCTTCTATTACATGTGTGTGGGGGATGTGCACATTGACATAGTGCTAAATACATTAGCCTAGAGTTTCTCCTGTCTGTCTTTCTTTTCTGTGTTTTTGAGACAGGGTCTCACTGTGTTGCCCAGGCTGGAGGGTAGTGGTACGATCACTGCTCACTGTAGCCTCGACCTCCCAGGCTCAAGTGATCCTCTCATCTCAGCCTCCTCAGTAGCTGGGACTACAGGCATGTGCCACCCTGCCTGGCTAATTTGATTCTTTCTTTGTCCTCTCCACTCCCAAGTGTAAGATTTTAAGATCAGAACTTTTGAAAGCTGAAAGCATTTGGAGGTTTATTAATCTGAACAGTGATTTTCCTGGTGTTCTGTGAGTTGACTTACTTTTTTTTTTTTTTGAGATGGAGTCTTGCTCTGTTGCCCAGGCAGGAGTGCAGTGGCATGATCTCGGCTCACTGCAACCTCTGCCTCTTGGGTTCAAGTGATTCTCTTGCCTCAGTCTCCCGAGTAGCTGGGACCACAGGCGCGTTCTACCATGCCTGGCTGATTTTTGTATTTTCAGTAGAGACAGGGTTTCACCATGTTCAGCCGGATGGTCTTGATCTCTTGACCTCGTGATCTGCCCGCCTCAGCCTCCTAAAGTGCTGGGATTACAGGCATGAGCCACTGCACCCAGCCTGACTTATTGTTTAAAACAGTTGGGCAAGATCCAACATGGACGGAAATAGCCACGGGTGGCACAAATATGCAGAGACTGCTCTTGTCTTCCAGTAAAATATGGTGCTGCCCTCTCTATCCCCCATGTGTCATGCTTAACTTAATGTACAGTAGACAGTGTAAAGGTTACAGCTGCCAGTCTAATGAGAAGACTGAGATGTTGATGACACCATCTTTTTTAGTAAAGTCATTAAAAATCTTTTTGTTCCTTCTGATTGTTTTACTAGACATCAATTTGGTCAACATCATTAGGTAATTAATGAGTGCTAGTATGAACAAAGCACACCCAACCCTTCTTTGGAGCTTCAGTGTACTCTGACCCTGGTAGATGTACAGATTGGAGCCCTTAAAATATGTGCAGAATTAAGTGAGGTTGATCCATGTCCATACACTTCTTTTGGAGATTATATCGCCTAATGCCACTGAGGGGGGAGGGCCTTATAGCGTACACGAAGTCATTGTCAGACTAATTCCTTGTTAGTGGAAGGCATCATTAGGTCATATTAGATAGTACTTTTTAGATTTCTCTGCTGCTATATGGATGCTAATTTAAATAGCGATTTTAATTGAAGGAAGTCATGCAGAATGTAATTATGGTACCCACAATAGACCTGTTTGTTCCCTCTGCTGTCAAATGACTTGAGCGGGGCTAATATTTCTGCTCAAATAGAGTCTGCTCCTCTGGAGAATAGTACGTGGTATGTTTTAATTTCATAATGGGGCTCTTCCTCAGGGAGTCTGTCCCGCTAATTATGTTAGAGTACAGTGGGGAGAGCGTGGTTCTGTGCACTTAGAAGTTGTATATGATTCCTGAACCCCTCCCTTTAAAAACAATACTGTGATTGTTGACTACTATTCAGTATACTTGTGAAAATGAATCAGGGAGATTCTTAAAAGCTAAAAAGATAAGAAAATATGTGTGGTTGAATGCATGTCATTGCTTAATTAATACAAACAGTCAAAAATTGCAGAAAATACAAATTTTGCAAGGTTTTACCAGCAGTCTAGCTGGTTGCCAAAATAAACGGTTTGATAGCCTTATTAGTGAAGCTGTCTAAACACAAATTACAATAGACTGCTACAGTAGAATTTGATATTTTAGCATTATCATTAAACATATAAATACTACTTTGTTCATGCTTTTACTACTTTTATTGGGACAGCAATAAGAAGGAATAAACTTTTTTTCTTTCTTTTTTTTTTTTTTTTTTTTTTTAAGACGGGGTTTCACCATGTTGGTCATGCTGGTCTTGAACTCCCGACCTCAGGTGATCCGCCCGCCTTGGCCTCCAAAGTGCTTGGATTACAGGCGTGAGCCACGACGCCCGGCAGGAATAAACTTTTTAAAGAATACAAGAAAAGAGAGTCTCTCTTCTGTGCTTGAACTACTAACATTTGATAGAATACTAACAGTTGATAGAATGAGGACTCAGGGTTTGTGTGTATGGTTATTTACTAGCTCTAGATTAAGTAAGTTATGGATAATAGGAATTATGTGTTGTGAATTTCCCTAGAGTTCTGGATTCGGCCTAAATTGGTCACATTGCATATAATGTACTAAGTAAAATATCTAATTATGAGCACGGTTTAGGCAACTACCAGGTCCTACTATAGAAGTTTTTTTAGTTTATTTTGCTTAGTTTATTTGACAGTACTTTTTTTTTTTAAGGGCTCTTTGTCTCAATCTCTAGGGTAGGAGTTATTACTAATAAAAATTAGATACTGTGTAAGAATCTACATTTCTGTTTTAAAGTTGGAGGGAGCAGTATTCCTAGAGGAAAGGTGACATGAGAAACCCATTCAACCACAAAAGTTGTTGTATCACAACATGTTTATAATTTTTTCCGATGCATTCAATATTTGAACATCAACAGTATGCCAAGTATCAAGCTAAGAGTTAGGGTAATCTTTACCAATCCTTATTTTCATTAAATTTATGGTGTTCATTTTTTTTTTTGCATGATATATCTATAAGCATGCTAGTAAAATAAAAAGCAAAACAACTGGAAAGCAGAAAAAGAAGTTAAATTACTCTATTGTGGATCTTGTAAGGTTAGATTTTGCATACTCAAGTTTGAAATGATTGTTTAATTTTGAGCATTGTACTGTTTTTTTGAGAATGTTTTCTTTTACAAAGAAGAGTTTAGAACTCTGGAGTCCTCAAACTTCCTCCACAGAGTTCTTTTTAAAAGCATAGGTATTTTATAGATGGTAAATTTCACCTTTGCTTTACTTTTATCAAACCTAATTTATATATACTTTTAATTAAGTAAACACTTACATAGAATGGGTCGTAATTATTAAGAGTAATGACTATCTTTATCTTCATGTTTTGATCTGTATATGGAAATCAGTAAGCCTTTTGTGTCACTTTTAGGAAAATTGAAATAGAATTTATATAAAGATCATCGAGTATGTAGAAGGTTTATTTGCAATTTAATTTTTAAAAACTTTTGTTATGGAGAATTTAAAAGATATGCCTATTTAGGCAGAATAGTTAATGAACCTCCATGCACCTGTCACTCACCCTTAAAAACCGTTAACTGGTGGCTGATACTGTCATTGCTACATCTTCATCCCTGTCTTCTTCCCCATATTATTTTGAAGGTGATCCCATTTTATGCACAGATGTGTTAATTGTATTTTTACTATTTGTAAGCATAGCCACAATACCACTGTCATATCTAAACAATCAACAATGTTTAGGTGTGAGGAGGAGGAAAAAAAATATAGTGAGGTGATGGCATCAAATGATCAGTCAGTGTTTAAATGCTCATTTGTGTCCTTGAAGTTTGTTTTGAATAGGATTGAGATGTGGTCTACGCTTTGAGGCTGGGTGATATGGTTTTTAGTTTATTGGCTCCTCAGTTGTTGAAGAAGCCAGATCATTTGTTCTGTTCTGTGGATGAATTAATAAGTTAATTTATTACAGGGAATAGATTATCCTTATTTAGTCAAACGCCAAACCTACAAAGAAAATATTTATTTTCCTTGTAAATATTTTCACTTCAGCATTCCTTTTCATGCTCTCTGACCTTACTCTAAGTGAAGGACCTCATTGCCTTATGTTTAGATGACAACCGAGCCTTCTAACCAGTTTCTGGAACCTACCATCACCAGACTGATCTTCAGGCCTGCTCCTGCTTCCTGTAATCTGTCTTTTTCTGGAGAATTTATTTCTACTCATTGAGAAATGTCACTATGCAGGTGACATCTTTTATGTTTGTCCCACATTGTTTTCTAGTATTTGTTCTGCTTTGCTTTTATCTGTGTGTTTTGAAAACTCCCTTCCCTTCAGGCTGTGGCTGCTAGAAAGTGGGGGCTGCTGCGGTTTCTTCCTGGGTCTTTGGTGGTCTGCACTATGGCTCTTGATTGATTGCAATGATTCTATTAGTGCTTATTCTGAAAGGCCCCCGTTCTGATATTACCCTCAATTAGTAGTTTGAAGGGTGATTTGCAAGTCTTGGAGTTGGATTTTCTGAAGAAAACTTCTCAAGACAATAGAGCCTGATGAGCCATCTTCCTCCACTCTACTCTATGGAGTTCAGTATTATAGCAATGGCTGTCCTTGTCCACTAGATAGATAGATAATCTTGCTTGGACAGTGCAGAAGCGTGACATTTGCATTACTGTAACCTTTCTAGACTCCCAAAGCACCACAGCCTTTGTTTTGCTTTTGACAACAACCTTTTGTGTCAATCCTGTTTCATTGGTTATATTTTATTTTTATTTTTTAAACCATTAACTAGAGCTAGGTTATATTTTAAGTTTGATGTTTCCTAGTGATCTAACATTAGGATTATACTGTAGAATAAGTTTCTATTGGGAAGACCTTCCTGAAGATGAAACAATTCTGTTTATAACGTATAGATTAGAGATTGCATACTCAGGGAGCATAGTCCATATTTTCCCCATAGATATGTTTTGTTTGGCCTGAAGTTTGAAGATTTAAAAATCAGGAGGTTTTGTATGAGGATTCAGATTCATTGTGTTTTGTAAATAATCTGAAAATATGGCAACACTGGGTTTTCTGTCCTCTCTGTTCTGCCCCTCTGTTAATCTGATTTGCCAGGCCCCTGTGGGCCTTTCCCTTTTCAACCTTGGTGTACATTCTTACTGGCTTCGGTCACAAAAGATGTCCTTTCCTGACCTTGGCCCTGGGTTTTGAGGCTCACAGTACTTTTTCTTTCCTTTAGGGTTTTCTCTCTTTTTTTGTGGTAAAATACTCAAAATTAATCATATAACCATTTTTCTGTGTTATATATACTTTTAATTAAGTAAAAACTTGTATGCAGTTCAGTGGTATTAAATACATTCATGATATTGTGTAACCATAGCTCTCTCCATCTTCAGAAGTCTTCATCTTAAAAGCTGAAACTCTGTGCTTATAACATATGAGTTCCCCGTTCCTCCCACCCCTAGGCCTGGGCAACCACCATTTTACTGTCTATATGATTTTGACTACTCTAGGGGCCTCATAAAAATGGAATCATACAGTATTTATTATTTGTGTCTGGCTTATTTCACTTAGCATGTCCTCAAGGTTCATCTGTGTTATAGCACGTTAGAATTTCCTTCCTTTTTAAAATTGAGTTAGTGAATACTTCATTATATGGAGAAACCACATTCTGCCCCTCCATTCATTGGCCGATGGACACTTGAGTTGCTTCCACATTTCTCCTCTCATGAGTAATGCTGCTGTGAACGTGGGTATGCAAATATCTCTCCAAGACCCTGCTTTCAGTTCTTTTGGGTATAGACCCAGCAGTGGAATTGCTGGGTCTCACATTACTTTTCGAGACAGTCTCTGCACTCTGAATCAGTCATGTTCTCATTTTTTCTTTAGCTTATTAAGAAGTGTAGTCATGTGAATTCCCTAATTATGGATATGACATCGTTTATAAAATATCAAGTATTCTTGATGTAGTGTTCAGATTAATACATTATTTTATAAAAATGCAAAATGCTACTCTTCTCATTAAATGTCTATTTTTTTCAGAATGTTGTTTATATTAACATGTAATGACTCTTGTTTTTAAATAAAATACACACACAAACACATTTTAGAGACAAGATCTCACTCTGTCACCTAAACTGGAGTCCATTGGTGTGATCATAGCTCATTATAACCTTGAACTCCTGGGCTCAAGCAGTCCTCTTTCCTTGGCCTCCCAGAGTTCTTGGGATTATGGGTGTGAGCCACTATGCCTGGCTCTAAAATAATTGTTAAAATTTCTCATTTTATTTCCTAATTCAAAAATATCTATCGACTATAACACATATAAATAAAAGCTGTTATTGCCTTCACTAATATTTAAGAGTGTAAAGAGGTTTTGATGCCAAAAAATTGGAGAATCTCTGATCTAGATAATGTGCTAGCACAGGTTAATTAAAATTGTCTGAGGTACTCACCACAATTTTAGAACATTTATAACATTTCGCCCCATCCCTGGGTTACTATAGGCGCTTATTTATTTGTGTTATTTCCGAAGTGCATAGCTTTATTAACTAAAACATTTTGAGCAAGTAATTCTGTAAGTTCAGTGTTCCAATTTAGAATGCCAAGAAATGTAACTGTTCCCTGTCCTTTTGGGGATAGGGTGGCAAGGATTCTCTGGTTCTAAACCTGATTGTTCTCGTGCTCTTGATAAAGAGCATTTGTGGGTAAACAGTGGGAACAGGATTTGAAGAACCAAGATGGAATTTTGGTATCATATGGGATATTTTAGAAAGTTTTGCTCTGTCGCCAGGCTAGAGTGCAGTGGTGTGATCTCTGTTCACTGCAACCTCCACCTCCCAAGTTCAAGCGATTCTCCTGCCTCAGCCTCCTGAGTAGCTGAGATCAAAGGCACATGCCACCACACCTGGCTAATTTTGTATTTTTGGTAGAGGTGGGGTTTTGCCATGTTGGCCAGGCTAGTCTCAAACTCCTGACCTCAGGTGATCCACTGCCCTGGCCTCCCAAGGTGCTGGGATTACAGGCATGAATCACTGCACCTGACTGAAAGCTTTCAAATGAGTTTCAGGTGCTGGAGGGGTGAGAGATGTATGGATGCTGTGGAGTCCCTGTGTCAGAAGCAAGCATTTATTGATGGATCCTGGAAAAAGCAAGAAACCCTTGACAAACCACTGTTGTGCTTACTGTGAACAAGTTGGAATTATTTGATTGTGGATTTGTCAGGAAGTTCACAGTAATGTAATAAAAAATTTAAAAATATTCCTAAGTAAGAAAAAAAAATAGAAAACTCTAAAATTTCTAATGTCAGCAGAATGTGGTCACTGTCAGGGAGAAAAGGATGGCAAGACTATTTTTGTTTTTACTTGTAAGTATAAATGTAAATTTCAGGATCTCTTTGAATTTTTATATAGCTGGAATCTTTCTTTATATATATATTTTTTTATTGTTTTAGAGACAGGGTCTTGCTGTGGTTGCCGAGGCTGGTCTCAAACTCCTGGCCTCAAGTGATCCTCCCATCTTGGTTTCTCAAAGCGCCCAGCCTATATATATTTTATTTTTAAAAATTTCTTTCTTTTTTTTTTTTTTTAAAGTCAGGGTCTCCATTGCCCAGGCTGGAGTGGAGTGCAGTAGTGCAATCATTGCTCACTGCAGCCTCAACCATTCCGGGTTTAAGCGATCCTCCCACCTCAGCCACCCAAGTAGCTAGGACTACAGGTGTGTACCACCATACACTGCTAATTTTTTGTAAAGGTGCAGCTTCACCATGTTGCCCAGGCTAATCTCAAACCCCTGGGCCTTCTTCATCCTCCCAAAGTGCTGGGATTATAGGCATGAGCAACTGTAGCCAGATATTTCTAATTTCTTGTAAATTATATTTTCAAGGTCCAGGGACAGACTGGAATATGTAGCTGGAATCTTACAGATTCCTTATAATTCTTTAAAAAAAGTCTTTGGCAGTGGCATTTGTAATACATAGGAAGTTTTGATTGGAGTTGTTTTGTTTTACACATACACATGTATGTACATTTCCATTAAAACAAACCTTTTTCCTTTATATATTTTTTAGAGGATATAAACAGCTACAAAATTAGAGTGTTTTAAAAAATAAATTTTACTTACGAAATGCAAATCATCATAAGAATCGGTGCATAGTAACTGCTTTTCTTATCATTACTCTTTATTATTTTGTTATATTACATATTCCTTTCCAGACAAGATTGGCTGACTTGGTGTTTTAGTCACATGTAAGGAGCACAGAAGCTTCCTTGCTCAATTTCATTCTCATCCAGTGTTACCACAACAGAAACCTGTGTGTAAGCAAAAATGTTTGGCCTGTTCAGTGATTACCCCTCCTTAGTCACTAGGGCAGTCACAGTCACACTTGCCACCTGCCCTCCTCTTTGGGGGATTGGGTATAATATGACACAATGGGAGGAGCCAGACATTTCATACACATTTGGTATAATTTCATGTTAGTCATTTTAATATAGTTATATAAGTAGTAGGAAAACCCTACTGTGGGAAAATCTCTTCTCTGAATGTAAGATTTATTGGGCTGAACCCTTATGATAGCTTTCATCTATTTACATCAGGAAGGATGCTTAAAAGTAGGATGGGGGACAGAGACTGGTTAAGATTAAGTCATACATCTAGGCATGGTGGCACATGTCTGCAATCCCAGCACTGTGGGAGGCTGAGACAGGCAAATTGCTTGAGCCCAGGAGTTCAAGAACAGCTTTGACAAATGGTGAAGCCCTACCTCTACAAAAAAAAAAAAAAAATTAGCTTGGCATGGTGGTGCATGCCTGTATTCCCAGCTACTTGGGAGGCTGAGGCGAGAGGATCACCTGAGTCTGGGGAGGTTGAGGCTGCAGTGAGCTCTGACACTGTGATTGCACCACTGTATTCCAGCCTGGATGACAGCGTGAGACCTTGTCTCAAAAAAACCCAAAAGATTAGATCACACTGTGGCATTGGACCAGGACTTTGTGCCTTGCCATTTCCAGAAGCTTCACGTAGGTGTTTCAGACTCTGCTTTTGTCTTTCTGTCCCATATCAGACCCCTTGCAGGTACCGCTTCAGGTCTTCTTGGCCTTACCTCTCCTCGGAGCCTTTGATTACTTTTCAACCCTGGCTGATGCCAGCTCAGCCTGGGCTGACACCAGCTTCACGTGCTCATAATCCGACACTTCCTCAAGCTTGCTCCCTTCCCTCCTTGCTTGGGACATACTCCCACAGAAGCCTTGATATTTGCTTTCTGAGGAATCCACACTAAGGCATCCTCTCGTGTGCCTTTGTCTGTGTCCTCAGGGATTCTCTTGCTGGCTCTCCGTTGACCTGGCCTGTTTGGTCCTGTCTGGTCCCTTTGCCCCCCAGAACTTGTACGGATAGTAAGGACCTGAGCTTAAAGATTAGAAAGAGGATAGGCCAGTTTATAGACTGGGTTAATTTTTAAATTGAGCAACCCCATAAGTGGTAGAAAAGCTGCAGAAATGAGGTGCTGCGAGGGAGTTTAATGATTACCACTGTCTGGGGATGGCAGAGGCAAGCGCTGGTTGAAGAGAAGCGTGACTCAGACTTGGGTGTGAGTGCTGGGTCTACTGTTTACCAGCTGTGTAAATTTTGAAGTTTATATCACCTCCCTGAGCCTCCGTTGCCTTTTCTGTGTCATGGAGGTGGTAACACTATAATATGGATCATGCAAGATTGCCGTGGGCATGGGTTATTGATGTAAAATGCCTGGCACATGGTACCTACTTAGTAGGTGGTAGCTACTATTTTGCCTTAATTTATTTATTCTTGTCAACTCTCTTAAACACATTTTATGTATCAAAATATGTCATATTTTAATATTCTTTTCAAGTAACACTGGCATGTATGTTAGGTACTCATATATTAACTGTGTTAGACATGTAGTCATTTATAATACTAGGTTTCTAATAACAGATGATGCCCTTTTGCTTTTAATTGACAATAATCATAGGTGTTTAAGCTGTAGATCTCAGTGTAGTTTCTTGATGCTCTAGATAGCAAGTGTAAGATGTTTATTTCAGGGATTGTGGGTTTCCTCTGAAGAGCGTCAATTTGCATAATGTTGCTCAGAGTTGGTTTCTTGAACTATCATTATCATAGGAAAAGGAACTCTGTGGTCAAGATCTTTGAATGCTTAGAAGGTGTCAGTAATGCAGAGACAGCCAGCACAGAGTTCTTGGAAACAGGAGAAGTGAACAGAGGCTTCAGTTTGATCTTCTCATTGATGACAACCAGCATTTATTTGTGGGTATTATTGTTTATACTGTTAGATCCTTTGCTAGAGTATAACTTCTCATGATCTTCACAACAAACGATATAGGCACATAGGCACCATAGGCACCATTGTTACCTCAACATTTTCAGAAGGGAAATGAGACTCAAAGGTGTTACAAGGTTTCCTAAGGTCACATAATCAGAAAGTGGCAGAGCGGGGATCTGAACTCAGATCTGCCTGAGCTCATCTCTCCAAAACTAGATGAGCTCACAGCTTCTCATTGCCCTCTAAGATTTTACAGGAGAGTTTCTTCTCTAAACACTTGAAAAAATGTAACTGGTTAATTCAGATTAGATCACAATTAAAGGCAGTTATTGATTGACATCTGTTACAAATCACCACAGCAAGGTGTCCTAATAAGGGAAAGATAAATATGACGTGCTTTATTTTTTATAAAGGAGCTGACATTCTGGAGTTAGGAAAACCCACGTACAGCTAAGTGTATATCATATTCATTAATTCATTCAACAACTGTAGAGTGCCCTCTGTGTGTGTGTGTGGGGAGGGCGGGGGTGGGGGCGGGATGCTGACCCTAAGAAAACACTGGTGAACAAAAGAGAATTTGGTTCCAGCCTTCATGGACCTTCTTAGTCTTGTGAGGGTGTTATGAACTGATCTAAGCCGTTTTGGTCATGTGTAACAAGATAGTAGCAGCCTCCTGTGTTTAGGATGAGGTGAGAGCCTGAGGCCTTCTCCTGCACAGTCAGGCCAGCAGGAGGTGTGTTACAGTGAAACCCTGCGTGGGTTCTGCTGCATCCTTATTAGCAAGCAGCCACAGCATTAGTCATGCCACCTGTTCCTGTCAGCTCAGTGAAGTCACAGCTCTGAGGCAAGCACCTGCCGCACAAGTTTCCCTTGAGACAGATGTAGCAGGATTCAGGTACTCTTCTGGTCGAAATTATGCAATGGAATCTGAGTTAAGGTCTGGATAGAGCCCTAGCCAATGACAGGGAGCAGGACAGTGGGTTTGTTAGTCTCTTATTTTGCTGTCCTGAGAATGGAGGCACCTGTATAATATCTTCAGTCAGTATTTTAGTCACACTTTCAACACTATGCACTTTACCAGTGAAAAATTATGTCGAACATTCCTTTGGCTAATTAACAAGCCCTTCAGTTCATGCCCAGTGATACACTTTGACAGGAAAAAAAAAACCAAATTACAAAACAAACATTCTAGTGTTGGTCAGGAAAGAAAGGTCGCTGAAGGCGCTAAAAAGTGCTTCTAGAGCAGACTTAAAAAGACATTTTTTTTTTTTTGAAAGTCTTGCTTCGTTGCCCAGGCTAGAATACAGTGGCACAATCATAGCTCACTGTGACCGGGAACAACTGGGTTCAAGTGATCCTCCTGCCTGTCTCCCAAGTAGCTGAGGCTATAGGCATGCACCACTGTACCCAGCTAATTTTTCAAGGTAGTCGTAGATTTGGGGTCTTGCTATGTTGCCTAGGCCGGTCTTGAATTCCTGGCCTCAAGTGATCCTGCCACCTTGGCCTCCCAAAGCCCTGGGATTACAGGTGTGAACCACTGCACCCAGCCTGGAGCAGAAATGTGCAACTTTTTCTTGGTCATGAACCCTTTTGGCAGTCTGATAAATCCTGTGGACTCCTTCTCAGAATAATCTTTCAAAAGCATAAAATGCATAGGATTACAAAGGAAACCAGATATCTGTTGAAATATAGGGATTAGAAGTATTTTAAAAGATGTGTGATATCAAATATATGCTTATTTCTTATTAACAAGGTCTGGCATTGGGAATAATTGCTTCCACTTCAAAGTTGTATTGAATGTAAACATTTAAAGATACTTGTAACAATGAGAATGTGATATGAAAACAGCTATGATTTTTATTGGTGACAAAGTCATAGGTACTGCTGATACTATAATTCATTGCCTATGTTAATAATTGAAGGAATTGCTAAATTTCGTTTGTAAGTTGCTGAGAAATAAAAGTGTAACCTTTTCCCCATCCGTGTTTATAGACCCCCCCATTCATTTTATCCACTGTTCTAGAGTGGATAAATCCCTGTTCTAGAGTGTCCTTGATTGGAGCTATTAAGATGCTACCTCATCCATGCTGAAGTGTGTACTCATAATTAGGATATCATATATTAACTAGTGTTCCTATAAGGATGTGGATTAAAACTAATGCCTGCATCTATATCACTTTTTCGGGTATGATTTAATAGGGATGATGAGACTTCTGTACAAATGAATACAGACATTTAGGAGGAGTTCCAAAGGGGTGAGCCGTGAAGGGCAGTGCAGTTACACTGAAGAATTTTAAAATAAAGACACTATAAGAGGATCCAGCAAACATGAATACAGTGATACGTGCTACAGCTGCTAGGAAAAAAGTGGAGGGAAAGAATGAAAGTCGTCATTACTGTTTTTCCTTATTTAAGGTTGAAAACGACATCGTGGAAAAACGTCACAGAGGTTTTGTTGTCTGTGGTTTGGAGTTGAAGCTGTTTCAGATAGAGAATAGCATGACAGTGTGAAAAGGTAGAAGGCAGACTGGGGCCACATGTGGAGGATGGGAAGGCACAGAAGCTTTTTCCTCAAGTGAAGAACAGACTAGTCCAGCCATAGTTGTAAGTGTTTTATGCATATTAACATGTTTACTCCCCACACCAACCCTATTATTTGGATTTTACAGATGGAGAAAGAGGCATAGAGAGATTAAGTAACATCCTGAGTCAGAACTAGGTCTGTCTGGCTCCTCTGGAGTCAGAACTACTCAATGCAAGATTGCGCTGATGGTGGTATGCAGCGTGGCTTAGGTGGAGCGTGATTGCAGATAGGAGATCAGGTCACAGGCTGTTTAAATGATGCTGGCGAAGATATGGTGGAGGTGTGCTTTTCCTGCCAGGCATCAGGAACAGGTGAAAAGAATTTTCCAGGCTGGAAATCTAAATGTTTGTTTTTAAGCCAGATAGTTGCCACAAAATAGGGAATAAAAGTTGAGTGGTTCTGAGTAGAGATTTTTACCAGCAGTTTTACATCTTCCTGTGCCTGGCTGGATCAATTCCTATGTTTCCAGCATCTCTCTCCAACTGAAGAATGTTCATCTGGACAGCATGTTATTGCAATCACTAGCTGATGTTTACACTAAGCACCACCTTAGTCCCCTGACCAGATAGAAATACCGGTAACACAGTTTCCAAATGTTCATTGGATGGTGACTAAGCTCACAGTTGTCAGATGCTTTGCACCATATAGCAGCAAAGGAAACATTCACAACCTGGCCCATTTGCTAGCAGCTTGCAAGAACTCAGGAGTGACGTGAAGTTTTAGGTCAAGAGCAGACTAACAATGCATGCAGGATCTAGAGAAGGATTGATTCGTCTTTGATGTAAAATACATCACCTTAGTAAGTCCCAACTTCCTAGTTCCAGGAAGAGAGAGGGTCCTGGCAGCACAGTGAATTCTCTAATAAGTAGATTCAAGAGGACATAAAAGTAATTTCAGTGAAGGCCGGCTCAGTGGCTCACATCTGTAATCCCAGCACTTTAGGAGGCCAAGGTAGGTGGATCACGGGGTCAAGAGATCGAAGCCATCCTGGCCAACATGGTGAAACCCTGTCTCTCCTAAACATACAAAAATTAGCTGGACATGGTGGTGTGCGCCTGTAGTTCCAGTTACTTGGGAGGCTGGGGCAGGAGAATTGCTTGAACCAGGAGGTGGAGGTTGCACTGAGCCAGGATCACGCCACTGAACTCCAGCCTGGCGACAGAGCGAGACTCCATCTTAGGAGAAAAGAAAGTAATTTGAATTTACATGACTGCCTGGCATATAAGTAACTAGGGTCTGTAGCTTTCCACGTTACAGATGGAATTTTAGATGACTGGTGCTAAATGAGAGTTTTATAAAAACATACCTAACCCACTTTTTGCATTGACAGTCAGCTGGTTCCTGGTCCAAAAGCTTTTTACTGGGCAGATTCAGATTCAGCTCCTGGCCTTGTATTTGTAGCATGGGAGCCCATTCACTTGAAGGGCCTTTAGGAGCCTGTGGGTGGGTGATCCGGAAGCCCCTGGGTGTCTGCTCCCTGGACACTCACCCACCCAGCCCTTGGAGCAATTTCATCACTTTCCCAGGCCCAGGAGAGGTGTCTCTTTAAGCTCTCCGAGATTACTGGTCAGAATGACACATTGCCCAGGCTGGTCTTGAATTCCTGGGTTCAAGTGATCTGCCTGCCTTGGCCTCCCACAGTGCTGGGATTACAGGTGTGAGCCACTGAGCCCTGCCTTATTTATTTATTTGTTTATTTAGGAGACAGGGTGTCGCCCAGACTGGAGTACAGTGACACAATCTTGGCTTACTGCAACCTATGCCTCCTGAGCTCAAGCGATTTTCTCACCTCAGTCTCCTGAGTGGTTGGAACTACAGGCACCATGCTTGGCTAATTTTGTTGATTTTTTTTTTTTTTTTTTTAGAGATGGGGTTTTACCATGTTGCCAAGGCTAGTCTTGAACTCCTGGGCTCAAGTGATCCAACTGCCTCAGCCTCCAAAGTACTGGGACTACAGGCACAAGCCATCACGCCTGGCCCAGCGTCTTCATTTTCTTTTCTTTTCCTCCACTTTGTCTTCATCTTTCTCATCTTCCTCCTCTTGCTTCTTTTTCTTGCTTTTTTTCAGCCTTGCAGACTGCCTTTTTCTCCCCATCAGGCTTTCCTGGAGTTCCTATATACTGTTAGGCTTTTTGTGTTTTCCTTCTGCTTAGCAGCCTTCTTGTCTCGGGTCTGCTTGTCATCGCAGCAGGGTTATTATTCCACGTCTTGCCCAGTGTCTTTGCAACATCCCCAGTGGATTGGCTGGGATCTCCTTTGATTTCTGGTCACTGCTCAGGACAGAGAAGAAAAAGGCCAAGGATGCATGGGGATCCTGGAACTTCTTTTTTGTGTTCCCTTTAGTAGGGATGGAGCTTGTCACTTCTTTTTCTGCCTTTGCCATGTCTGCAGATTTCCTTCTCTTTGCGGACGTGACCTTCCAATTCTTGAGCACTTAGGAAACTCTGAGGAGTTGGCTGAAGCCTCTGGCTGCTGTCACCTGTGTTTGCAGAGAGGTTGTGTATGAGGATGTTTCACCACCACTTTGCCCACGCTTTGTTATTTTTTCTCAGCAAGGAGCGATTCGCCCAGCACCCGTCAGTCTTTCCCTTGCTGTGGCGCTGTCTCTGGAGTGCAGGGCACTGTAATGGCTCATAGCACAAAGTTTAAATAAGTCACCTTTACCTGAATCCCATCAGAGTGTACCACATTTTTGTTTGCTTTATATAACCCATGGCTTTCTTGAATAGCTTGTGTTTTTTTCTGTGTTTTATTAGTGCTTTTCGCTTCTGTCTTTAGTATAGTCTTAAATTTTTGTTTGCAAATTCTTAACAGTGCCATTCTATTAGTTTCCTCCAAAGACCTGCATCTTAGTCTTCTGCCTTCTGGTTGTTCTCTAGACCTGCTGCTAGAGAGCTGTTGTATGGAATTCAGTGAGGAATGCTTTTAAACTAACATCTTCTGTGTCTTTTTAATTTTTAGCTCATGGTTTCTTAAGAAAATACATAATTTAAGGTCTTATGCCTAGCAGTGCAGCAAGGACAAGATCATGACAGAGAACAAACTTAGGGAAGGTAGTGTCTGTACATTCGAGGAGCAGCTTATGAGGAAAGCTATTTTTTAGACAGGTTGTAGTCATGGTTAACCTAATTCTTAGGCTCTGATTTCAATAAACATTCCGTGAATGCCTACAGTTTGGCAGGCAAGGGACTAAATTTAGGTGCTGAGGATTTCCAGTGCAGGAGCTGGTATGGAGGCAGCAAGATCACCTGTAAGTGGCTGATGACACGTGATAGATGTTATAAAGAAAGGTGTTCAGGAAGCTTATACTTTCCTCCTCAATTGCTGTAATACTCTTATCTCATTCAATAAGCACAGTGTAACTATGCTTATATGTCCCTAGACATGTAGAGTATTCCACATAGGAAACAGGCTTAAGAAGTTCAAGGGGGAATCAGTTGATACCCATACTAAATAGAGAGTGAGGTGGTTTTAGGGAAAGCACCAAACTCTCACACTGAATATTAGTGAGGATAGAGCTGATTAATATGGAAAATTATAATGAACCACCTGGGGAGGGGGTGGCATCCTGATAGCCCTTCACACTGGAAAAAACCATGACATTGCAAATTAATTTCTAGTTGGTGAAGTATGACTGGGGAGGTTTTGAACTGGGCACCTTAGTGCTTTGTCTTCTGGACCAGCTCTTATTCTAGAGTTTTCTCCATGCTAGTTTACCAGAAAGTAACATAAGACACTTGCATCATCTCGCTGCTGTAGCCAAAAGACATTCTTCCTCTTTTACTTTTGAAAGAAATTCTTTCTCTCTGTTGGAATTTTAGGAAGCCCATGCACAGCTCCCCTTTCTTCCCCACCCTAGTTCTGAACTGAGATTGTTGCAAGGATCAGTGAGATAGAGGAAAGAAAGAATAAAGACACTAATACGGAATGCTGCTTATGTGCCAGGCACTGTTCTAATCTTTATAGCAATGCTATGAAATAGGCCCTCTTGTTGGCTAGATTTTACAGAGCAGGAAACTGAAGCCTGGAGAACTTAGATTAGTTGCCCAAGGTCATATAGTAAGTGGTGGGGCTGGGATTACAACCAGGCCATTCAGTTCCTGAGCCCAGTCTTCACCAATTGGTGTTCCTGTGTTTCATTTCACCTTGGTTACTGATAAAGCTGTAGGAGAAAATGACATTGGGTCTATTGGCCAAGTAGGCTTGCTGACCTCTCACCCATGAGTGACACACTTAGCAGGCACAGGCAGGCGGGACAGTTGCAGGCCTCTTGTGCAGGGAGGGTGAGCAGAGCCTGTGTGTACTCATTTCCTTTTCCTGAGCACCACTCATTTGATAGTTCAGGTATCCTCTACTAAGAGGCAGAGTGAGGCAGCTTAGGGACTTCAGAAGTACTACTTTCAGTTCTTCCACATGGAAACATGAGGCATGAAGAATAAATATTCTTTCCCTAACATGTACAGTTCACTTAAGATAATTTTTTTTTTTTTTGGAGTGAATATACGGGATGGACACAGGGCCAGATATGGAAAAAGGGTAGGTTTCCTCTAGGCAAGATTTGCACGGGGAACCTGAAGGTCTCATAGCTTCAGCCCCAGCCACAGCTTAAACGTAGTCACATAGGTTTCCCTAGGTCATAGCCCAGTCTCAGGCTGCCCACTTTATTTGAAGGCAAGGGAAAAACAAAAAAATCCAAATAAGATTATTTGACACAAGTATTTTCTCATTTAGTTTTCTGCCACAAAGTTGTCTTTAATTTCTTTTCCCGTATCATTTGCCGTGGGTGGAAGGGCAAAATGTTAAAAGTAGAAAGAACATAGTTTTAAGTTTTTTAATTTTAATTTTTTTTTTTTTTTGAGATGGACTCTCACTCTGTTGCCCAGACTGGAGTGCCATGGCACGATCTCAGCTCACTGCAACCTTTGCCTCCCGGGTTCAAGTGATTCTTCTGCTCCAGCTTCTGAAGTAGCTGAGACTACAGGCACCCGCCACCCTGCCTAATTTTTTTGTATTTTTAGTAGAGGCGGGGTTTCACCATGTTGGCCATGCCGGTTTTGAACTCCTGACCTCAAGTGATCTGCCTGCCTTGGCCTCCAAAAGTGCTAGGATTACAGGCGTCAGCCACTTCGCGGGGCCTAGCATGTAGTTTTAGAATGAGAGACCTAGGTTTGAATCTAGCTTTATTACTGAACAAGTTATTTAACCTGTTTGTGATATGCTTTCTTAATTATTCTAGAAAATGGAGAGGGTAAGACCTACCTTCTAGGGTTGGTGTATTAAAGTGTACCAGGTATTTAACGTTTAGCTGTTTAAAAAAAGGTAGCCTCTGTTATTATTATTAAAGCAATTAAAAATAGAGACTTAAGGCTGGGCGCGGTGGCTCATGCCTATAATCCTAGCACTTTGGGAGGCTGAGGCTGGTGGATCATGAGGTCAAGAGATCGAGACCATCCTGGCCAACATAGTGAAGCCCTGTCTCTACTAAAAGTATAAAAATCAGCTGGGCTTGGTGGTGCACACCTGTAGTCCCAGCTACTTGGGAGGCTGAGGCAGGAGAATCACTTGAACCCGGGAGGTGGAGGTTGCAGTGTGCCAAAATTACACTCCAGCCTGGGTGACAAGAGCAAGACTCAATCTAAAAATGATAATAATAATAATTTAACAACTTAAGCAGGTGAACAGTTTTTTTAGGCAAGTCTCTATCTTTACTGGGAAAGTAGTGATCAGTATTAGGTATTTTGTCTGTCTGCACACACACCCATGTATGAGGACGAGTACACAAAACAGATTTGCAGATATACCTCTTATATGCAATACTGGTTACCTATATGTGTATACCATTTGGTTTTAAAATTACAATTCATTTCCTCATTTACTTTTTTCCACCAAGATTATAAATTTGCTTTCAAAGCCTTTAATACTTAAAAGTTTGCTTTTTTCTTTGTCCTTCAAGCATTCAAGGATTACCGTTGCTTTCTTCAAATCATTTTTAGCTTAGTTGAGAAATACCATCAACTTGGAAGGCATACTCTTTTGAGAAAGGGTGTCACCTTGTCCTCCAGGCTGGAGTGCACTGGTGCCATCATGGCGCACTGCAGCCCGTCCTGCTAGGTTCATGCAGTCCTCCAACCTCAGCCTTCTGAGTAGCTGGGACAACAGGCGTGTGCCATCGTGCCTGGCTAATTTTTTTAAAATTTTCGTATAGACAGGGTCTCCCTCTGTTGCTCAAGCTGGTCCTTGAACTCCTGAGCTCAAGTGATCCTCCCCCCTCAGCCTCCTAAAGTGCTAGCATTATAGGTGTGAGCCCCCACGCCTGGTCAGCGTATACTCTTTTTATAGAGTTGGTTGGTTCGATCCTGGGACATGAAATACTGAAAGGATTTAGTTGTTTTTCTTCTCTAAGACATTTCCTGTGCCTCCCTCCCTACTCCAAGTATTGTCCAAACATTGCCATATTTTGCCTGCTTGTTAGGTGGGTTGGAAAAGTCTTTTCTGCTCTCTGTCTTCCTCCCCTGCCCCACATACCACTCACTCTACCTGGAGGCTGGAGGCCTGCTCAGGAGACAGGGCTTCATGAGGACAGGAAAGAGGAGGGAAACAAACACATGCAACTCATGCAGGGAGCACAGGGCTGGGAGCAACAGGTCCTGGAGAGAAAATGCAGGCATGAGGATGTCACAGACCTGTACAGTTTTGATTTTGTTCCTCTAGCAGAGTATTATTTAGAGGTGAATGTTCCTTCTGCCTTGGTTTGGATCACCACTTTATCAGAGTCATGCGCCCGTAATGACATTTTAGTCAGCAATGAAGGTGGTCCCATCAAATAATAATGGAGCTGAAAAATTGCTGTCGCTTAGTGACATCGCAGCCATTGGTGTAAAGTTGTAGTGCAATGCGTTACTCACATGTTTATGGTGAGCCTGGTGTAAGCAGACCTGCACCACCAGTGGTATAAAAGTCTAGCACATGCATGCCTTGTATATAATACTTGATCATCTAAATGACTGTTACTGGCTTCTGTGTTTACTATACTAGAGTTCTTATCTTTATTTTAGTGTATATGCCTTCTACCTATTTTTAAAAAGGTTAATTGTAAAACAGCCCCAGGCAGGTCTTTCTGGGGTTACTACAAAAGAAGGCATTGTTATCTCAGGAGATGACAGCTCCATGCCTGTTACTGCCCCTGAAGACGTTCCAGTGGGACAAGATGTGGAGGTAGAAGACAGTGATACTGATGATCCTGAGCCTGTGTGGGGCTGGGCTAATGTGTGTGTTTGAGTCTTTTTAAGTCTAAAATGTTTTTTAAAAAAAGTTTTAAAAATATAAAACTTCTAGAGTAAGGATACAAACAAAGAAAATATTTTTGTGTAGATGTATCATGTTTGTGTTTTAAGCTGACTGTTATTACAAGAATCAAGTTAAAAAAGTTAAAGTTTATAAAGTAAAAAACTTACAGTAAGCTAAGGTTGGTTAGTTTATTGAAGAAGGAAAAATTTTTGAGAATAAATCTAGTGTAGCCTAAGCGCACATTGTCAGTGAAGTCTGCAGTGGTGTATGGTCATGACCAAGGCCTTCACACTCACTCACCACTTACTCACTGACTCACTCAATGCAGTGGCCAGCCCTGCAAACTGCATTCATGGTAAATGGCCTAGACAGCTCTACCATTTTTTAAATCTTTCATATTTGTACTGTACCTTTTCTATGTTTATTACTTTTTTATTTGTAAATTTTATTTTTTTGAGACAGAGTTTTGCTCTGTCGCCCAGGCTGGAGTGCAGTTGCGCAATCTTGGCTCACTGCAACCTCTGCCTGCCAGATTCAAGCTATTCTTCTGCCTCAGTCTCCCGAGTAGCTGGGATTACAGGTACCTGCCACCACACCTGGCTAATTTTTTTTTTTTTTTTTTTTTTTTTTTTTTTTTTTTTTTTTTTTTTTTTTAAAAGGTTTAAACATTTTTTTGAGGGT
>CAUYQU010031051.1:0-32022 GCA_963574635.1 Cheracebus regulus | reverse complement strand
GCCTTGTTCTCTTGCTGATGAGGAGCTGCGATCCCCTGTAGGAGGAGAGGCATTCTGATTTCGGGTGTTCTCAGCCTTTTTGCACTGGTTTCTTCCTATTTTTGTGGATTTATCCACCTGTCGTCTTTGTAATTGCCGACTTTCAGACTGGGTCTCTGAGTGGACGTCTGGCTTGTTGGTGATGAAGTTTTTTCTGTTTCTTAGTTTTCCTTTGGGGGGCGCCCCTTCCCTATAGAGCTGGGCCTTCCCGGGTTCAGCTGTGCTTGTTCTCAGTCCTCAGCACTTCCAATTGCTGTTCTCCTTGTGGGGATGGGACCGGCCAAGCCCGACTAAAAGGGCAGCCAGTCCCGTACACTCCAGACCGAGAAGCGCCGCGCCGGCCAAAAGAGTCGCGCTGGCGACCCATGTGGCTCCTTCGCTGGGAATCTCCCAGTCTGTGAGCATCAAAAATTCATCTGCAATTGCGGCATCCCCTCGCTCTCTGCACTTTCACTGGGAGCTACAATCCTGAGCTGCTGCTATGTGGCCATCTTGAATCTCTCTCCGCCCGGTGATGAAGTTTTTTTGTTTCTTAGTTTTCCTTTGGCGGATGCCGGTTCCCCACAGAGCCGGACCTTCCTGGGTTCGCTGTGCTTGTTGTGAAACTCTCAGTCCTCAGCGCTTCCAATTGCTGTTTTCCTTGTGGGGATGGGACCAGCCGAGCCCGTCCGTCCCGTATACTCCGCACCGGGAAGCGCCATGCTGGGGCACCGGCAAAACAGGCACGCCGGCCAAAAGAGTCATGCTGGCAACCCGTGTGGCTCCTCTGCCAGGAATCTCCTGGTCTGTGGGCAACAAAAATTCGTCGGAAAGTGCGGCGTCCACTCGTTCTCTGTGCTTTCACTGGGAACTACATTCCTGAGCTGTTGCTAATCGGCCATCTTGGATCTCTCTCGCTGGTTGACTATTTTTATGGTTATTTCTTGATCATATGCTAAACAAGGGTAAGATTATTCATGAGTGTTCTGGGAAAGGTACGAGCAATTCCCAGAACTGAGGATTTCTCCTTCTTTTAGACCATGTAGGGTGACTTCTGGACCTTGCCATAGCATTTGTAAACTATCATGGGGCTGGTAGGAGTGTCTTTTAGCATGCTAACATATTACAATTAGTGTATAATGAGCAGCGAGGACAACCAGAGGTCACTTTCGTCACCACCTTGGTTTGGGCAGGTTTTGGCTGGCTTCTTTACCACATTCTATTTTATCAGTGGGGTCTTTGTGACTGGTATCTTGTGCCAACATCCTAGCTCACTCTGTGATTAAGAATGGCTAACGTCCTGGGAATGCAGCCTAGCAGGTCTGAGCCTCATTTTGCCCAGCCCTCATTCAAGATGGAGTTGGTCTGGTTCAAACACCTGATACAAAAGGAAAGAGTGCCCTTTCTAGGGTTTATGGCTTGCTTTGGGGGAAAGGAGTTCTAGTGTCTATGACCTACCTTCGGGGAAGAGAAATTCTGGTGTCCATGACTTGGTTTCAGGGAGAAAGTAGGGAGGATCCAGGAGGGTGGGAGAAAGTCAGAAAGACCTTGCTTCTGAGTCCTTCCAAAACCCTTCACTTGTTCAAAGTACCGCACTTTGGGTTATTGTATTCTCAGCCCTAATAGTTCCAAGTTCTTCCGGGTATCTTTGCCTTTGCACAAGCTACTCCTGCTGAGCAGAACTCACTGCCCTCCTCTATCCAGCCAGTCCTGAACCATCCTTCTAGACTAAGTGGAGCTATCCCCCTTTTGGAAGCCTTTCTCAGCCTCATCCGGGACTCATACTGTGAGTGCTTACTGTCATCAGAGTGTTTGCTGTACCAGTTTAGGTATACAGTTGTTGGGGATCAGAACATGATACCACAAAATATGGCATCTTGGCATGCTGAGTATTTTTGAGCTGAAGGAGACAGGAGAGCCTTGGGAGCAAGAAAGCCTCTTTCTCCTGCCCTCCTCTCATTCCTCCCCTAAAGCAGACTGTAAAACCTAGAAAGGTCACTCTCTGATCTACCTCCCCTGAAAGCAGGTTATAAGACCCTTATGTCTATCCACAGAAAAGGATTGCTACACAGAGAACCTGAATAGGCAAGCCTTACTGGGTTTCCCCCTCAGTCTAATACCATTAGATCATACCTTTTTATCAAATCATGTTTCTTTACAACTATCCACGTCTTTCATCAGATTTTGCATAATAATGGGTTTCCCTAGGTGTTTGGATCTTCATTTCTGAAGACTCCTGTGTCATATAAAACTGTGATTAAATATTATAAATTTGTTGGCCAGGGCTGGTGGCTCATACCTGTTATTCCAGTGCTTTGGGAGGCTGAAGTGGGAGTGTTGCTTGAGCCCAGGAGTTTGAGGCTGCAGTGAGCCATGATCACCCCACTGGACTCTAGCCTGGGTGACAGAACAAGACCTTGTCTCAATCTGTCAATCAGTTTGTTATGCTTTTCTCTTGTTAATCTGTCTTCTTTTATAGGAGTGACCCTTGCAATGGGTGAGGAAAAGTTACCCATTTGCTTCTACCCTGTTTTAAAACTCTCCCGTTTGATTACCTTAAAACGGGTAAAAACCCTTTTAGACTCTCAGCTACACGGAGCTGAGGGGGAAAAGGTACTTAATAAGTGTTTGCTGGGGAAACCTGCCTGATTAATCATCATAGACTGAGAGGGGACCTTGTATGGTAATAACCACCTCTCTGCTGTTTGTGTGGAAATGAGCTCTGCAGCTGCTCGCTCAGATTTGATTGATAGCACTCAGGCTTTACAGATTGGAAGCCCTAATTAAATGTCAAAAGAGACGAAATTGTGAAGTGTGAATTGTCTTTTAATTAAAAGGAGAAAGCAGTTGAACTAAACGGTCTGGTAACTGTTTAAAGTGACCATGCTGAATCCTTAGAATCCCCGTCAGTTTCTTTCTCTGCAGGATGCTGGATGACAGTCCAGAGGCAGGCATTCCAAGGGCAAAAGCAGGGCCTGGAGCAGGGAAGCTTAGGCTACCTAGGTAAAGCCTCCCTCCTTACTTTCTTTTCCCTCATTACCCACCCTTCTTTTTCCTTTTTTCTCTTTCCCACTTCAGTTCGCTCCTTCCCAACTTTAAGTGATTACCACACAAGATGTTTTTATAATTCCTGCCATGTCTATGTACCATTAATAGTTTTATATGGTTCACGGTTTCTTTCATTCATGTACACAAAAAGCAAACTGTGTGACTACCTTAAGCAATACCCAATATTGCTTTTCAAAGGTTGCCTTAAAAGTAAATAATGAGAAATTCTCTGCCTCTGGCCTGCTGGGAAAACAGCCCCACCCGTACGGAGCGGAAGAATTTGAAAAGGGCTCCTCTTTCGGAGCCTGGTGGCCTCTAGAGCCTCTCCCTTCTTGATGATCTGCTCTGTATGAGTTGAAAGGCAGTATTTGAAATTGCAGTACAATTCAAGCTCTATCTAAAGCCAGGCAGCCAATATGTCCGCAGAAGTGAACACCAGGAACCACCACTGATAACCTGCACTGCACTGTGGGCAACATTGCTCTAGTTTCCAGCCTCAAAATAGATGAAAGTGTTTTATTACTATGTTGGTCATCCTCTGTCAAGCAGGAATTCCTGATTTTTCACTTATGTGCCACAAACAATTCTGATTAACATCTTGATTTCATTTTTCCACCCTTTTAACCACTTCAGACGCTTTGTTCTAGGAACTTCTTTATGTCCCTTTAAAAATCATACAGCTAGAATTTAAAACTGATATTTAGCAAGTATCTAAGATAATTTATACAGTCTATCTCTATTCATCTTTGGAACCACCTTAAGAAATAGGTATCATGATCCCTATTTTACAGATGTGAAAATTTTGCTTAATGTTATAGACACAAAGATCCAAATTTTTCATTCACACAGCCCTACTTTGGGCTGGCTCTGTGAATCTGCAGGAGTTTTTTTCAGTCATCACAATATGGCTGAATATCATAGCAGCATTGTCTCAAAATTCTTACTTGCTATATTCCCAGTGATAAAATCAAATCAGCTATGCCCATGACTAATTTTCATTTCACTGTGACCATTTCATTCAGAGCTGGGAGATAGAATGTGAAACCTAACGCCAAACAATTAGCAGAAGCTGCCTGGACCTTTGCATTGGGAGACTGTTTCTGGGCTTGGCACAAAAAGATGATTAATTAGAAGTGTCTGCTATGGGCTCTAGAGCAGGGAGTGACAGCACAAGTATCATACATTTGCCACACTTGATGTAATCTTTTATGCAATTATAGTTTTCCTCCCTTGTCCATGGTTTTAATCACCTGTGGTCAACTGCAGTCCAAACATAGTAAGTAGAAAAATTCCAGAAATAAACAATTCACAAATTTTAAGTTGCATGCCATTCTGAATAGTGTGATGAAATCTTGCAGCATCCCACTCTGTCCTGCCACAGACGTGAATCATCCCTCTGTCCAGTGTATCCACACTGTCTACGCTACCTGCCTATTAGTCACTTAGTAGCATCTGGGTTATCAGATCAACTGTCTCAGTATTTCAGTGCTTGTGTTCAAATAACCCTTAATTTACTTAATAATGGTCCTAAAGCACAAGAGTGGTGATGCTGGCATATTACTATAATCGTTCCATTTTATTATTAGTTATTGTTAGCCTCTTAATGTGCCTAATTTACAAAGCAAAGTTTATCATAGGTATACACGCAGAGGGATAAACGTTGTATATGAAGAATTTGGTACTATCTGAGGTTTCAGGCCTCTACAGGGGTCGTGGAAGGTATCCTTGGTTAAGGAGGCGCTGCTGTACTAATGGGGTCGGTCATTTCCCAGTTAGCGTTTACATGTGCTACGTTTTCTCCTATTTATGGCTTAGCAGTGGTCTTTTTGGTTTCATATTGCTTCTTTGGTTATCCAAGTTTAAAAACTTGAATCCAATTGTGTGAAGTTGCTGGGAGACCTAGTAATTTCTCTTCTCCACATAATCAAACGTTGTCTGTATGCCTAAGGCAATATCAAATAAACTAATACAGGTATTCCACAGAAACAATCAGTAGGACTGTATTCCTGCATTAGGTTTTATAATCTGTATCCAATAAGGTTTTGCCAGTTTTTGTGCTTGTGATTGCTAAATACAAATTGTTTGTCTCTGACTAAACAAGTCCAATATTAGATTATATAATCCATTTGCAATTTCATGTATAAAGTTTTCTCAAGTTCGAAGACTATCTTAAGGGTTTAGAAACAACCTAGGTTGCTTGTCATAAGCATTTCTCTGTTTAATGCATTGGCTAGATTTCAATAAAAGTGATTTTTTTAAAATTACGGTTTGCAAGCCCTCCAAAATCAGTTTTCTTTTTTAAATTTACATATGCCTTAGATACCAGTTTATAAATTGACCTCTGAGAACGTGTTTTTTGATATCTATACAAACTATATTAAATCATTTTTCCTAAAATGACTTTTAAAAATGTAAGCTTAGAATATGTGGCAGGAAAAGAGTGAAAACATGTGCATATTCTCCTCAACCTACGATGGAGTTATATCTTGATAGCCCATCATAAGTTGAAAAAATCATGGGTCAAAAATTCATGTAATACACTTGTGTGTAATAAACAACATAGCTTAGCCTACCTACCTCAAACGTGCTGAGAATACTTACACTTGCCCACACTTAGGCAAAATCATTGACACAGAGCCTATTTCATAATAAAGTAATGAATATTTCATGTGACTTATTTAGTAACCTGTTGAAAGTGAAAAACAGAATGGTTGTATGGTACTTGAAGTGCAATGTTTACTGAAGGGGTATCGCTTTCTCACCATCATAAAGCCAAAATCGTAAATCAAACCATCGTTGGCCGGGCACGGTGGCTCATGCATGCAAATCTCAACACTGTGAGAGGCCGATGTGGGTGGATCACCTGAGGTAAGGAGTTTGAGACCAGCCTGACTAATATGGTGAAACCCTGTCTCTACTAAAAATACAAAAATTAGCCAGGCGTGGTGGTCATGCCTGTAGTCCCAGCTACTTGGGAGGCTGAGAAAGGAGCATCGCTTGAACCTGGGAGGTGGAGGTGGCAGTGATCAAAATTGCGCCACTGCACTCCAACCTGTGTGACACAGTGAGACTCTGTCTTAAAAAAAAAAAAAATCCTTAATTTGAGGATCTTCTGTATTAAGGTTATAATTAAAATTGTGAATTTATTGTGTTCTAGAATAAGGAAGGCAGAATGAGGAAATCACAGTAATTTTTTCCTATTAAAAATACTTAGGATGAAGTTCTAAGAGCTATTTTAAGTATTGAGTCATTCAAAATTAGAATATTTTATGATTAGCATTAGCATACTGATTTTCTATTTTAAAATGTTGGTTCTGGAAATGAAATTTACCTGCTTCAAATTATTTTCTTTGAGAATTTTGCTTTTCTCAAGTACTCTAACTAAGGCACATTAAATAAGAGAGAACACAAGTCATATGGCAGCCTCTAGAGAATATTTATTTTAATTGCATTGATCTTACTTCATAAGGTTAAATACAATTGTTCCCCAAGTTATATATCATTTTTATTGAGGTTAATGTTGAGTCAGTATCTAATTTCAGCAGCTTCTTAAAGTTATTTCAATTGTTTCCTCCAGCTACATGATACTTACTGCTCATTTGAAATTTCAATTCACAATGCCTTACTCCACTCATATATAGCTAGATATACTTTTTTAAATATTGTGGTTTAAAAGAGGAGTGTGTGCTATCTAAGTGAAGAAATTTTAGAAGACTTCCATTCCTGAATATGGCAATAAGAATGTCATAACTTAGCCTATGACGTTCAACCAAGTTGTGGTTGTTTGAAAAAATGGCCTTATATGGTTTGATACTTTTTCCAGTAAGAGGTGTGAAGACTTTGCCCTTCCCTTTGAATCTGGGCAGGTTTTGAAGCCTTCAACAGTAGAGCTTAGCAGAAGTGATGTTAAATGATCTATGATGCTAGGACATCAAGGACCACTCAGCTGGTTGGCTGGAATACTTGCTCTTGAAGCCCTAAGCCACCATGTTGAGAAGCTCCACTGCCTGGAAGTTACCATGCTAGAAAGGCCCCATGTAAGTTGTCCAGTGGACATTCCAGGTTGAAGCCAGCCTTCCCGCTATCCTTACAAAGGCACCAAGCATGAATAAAATGCCATCAGATGATTCAGGTCTTTGAGTCACTCCCAGCTTCTTGAGGTCTGAAGCCCTAGACATCATGGAACAGAGACAAGCCAGCCTCACTCTGCCCTCTATCTGAGTTCATCACCCGTAGAATCCATGAGCATGATAAAATGGTGATGGTTTCATGCCTCTCAGTTTTGGGGTTATTATTCAGCAGTGGATACCTGGAAAGTAACTTGGCACCTGAAAAAGGAGTGCTTTCATAATATAACCTAGAATGTGTGGTATTGATTTTGGGGACCAGGTGGCAGGTGGGAGCCTGATGGATCTTTAGGAACATGAGGTGAAGTACTGAAGGGAATAAAAATGTTATTGGAAGCTGGAGGAAAGAGGACTCTTGTTAGTGTTAGTGGAAAGTTTGGTAACACTCTCACCTGTGACAATGTGGAAAATAGGGAATATACCTAATGAACTCAATGATCTAGACAAGAGATTTCTATGCAGAATATCAAAGGTGTCTCCTGGCTTTCTTAGTCTGCCTATAATAAAGTATGGGTGAGCAAGGCACTAAAGCATGGAGCTTAGAAAAAAGAGGAAAATAAGTGAGTTTTTCCAGATAGTAAACAGATTGCAAAGTAAGAAAGAACCTCAGGATAAAGATCAAGTCCTAGCTGCTGTGAACCTGGAAACCATCATTCTCAGCAAACTGACACAAGAACACAAAATCAAACACCGCCTGTTCTCACTCATAGGCTGGTGTTGAACAATGAGAACACATGGACACAGGGAGGGGAGCACTATACGCTGGGGTATGTTGGGGGGAAATATGGGAGGGACAGTGGGGGGTGGGGAGTTGGGGGGAGATAGCATGGGGAGAAATGCCAGATATAGGTGAAGGGGAGGAAGGCAACAAATCACACTGCCACGTGTGTACCTATGCAACAATCTTACATGTTCTTCACATGTACCCCAAAACCTAAAATGCAATAAAAAATAAAATTAAAAAATGTAGTCTCAAGGCAGAGATGGAGCCTAGGGCATGACTTAGAAACCTGTACTTAGAACTCACAAAACTTTAAGGTGGGGCCTCACAGACTCTTTTCAAACAAACAAAAGTCTTCTAAGGATCTTAAATGTGTGCTGTGCAGACACTCTCTATTAAATATAGGCTTTCTCTTTTTTTTTTTGAGACGGAGTCTTGCTGTGTCACCACACTGGAGTGCAACGGCGTGATCTCGGCTCACTGCAGCCTCTGCCTCCGGGGTTCAAGCGATTCTCCTGCTTCATCCTCCTGAGTAGCTGGGATCACAGGCTCACGCCACGGCGCCTGGCTAATTTTTATATTTTTAGTAAAGATGTGGTTTCACCATCTTGGCCAGGATGGTCTCAATCTCCTGACCTTGTGATCCACCTGCCTCTGCCTCCCAATGTGTTAGGATTACAGGCATGAGCCTCCCCACCCGGCCCTAAACATATAAACATAGGATTTCTAAGAGAGACAGATGAAGGGACAAATGTCAGAATCTTAAGGGTATTGTTTTATAGTAGCCTCAGAAGAGGCCCAAGGGAGAGAGAGAGACTCTATAGGAGAGATTTCTAGGTATGTCTAATAAATTTATAAATAGGCCAGGCATGGTAGCTCATCCCTGTAATTCCAGCATTTTGGGAGGCCAAGACAGATGGATCATCTGAGGTCAGGAGTTTTAGACCAGCCTAACCAATATAGTGAATCCCTGTCTCTACTAAAACTACAAAAATTAGCCAGGTGTAGTGGTGGGCGCCTGTAATCCCAGCTACTCGGGAGGCCAAGACAAGAGAATCACTTGAACCTGGGAGGCGGAGGTTGCAGTGAGCCGAGATTGTACCACTGCACTCCAGCCTGGGCGACAGAGCAGGCTGTTTCAAGAAAAAAAAAAAATTTTTTTAAGTTTATAAATAGACACACAAGAAACTTGGATAATTTTTTTAAAAAGTATCAGTTTTGGCCAGGTACGGTGGTTCACACCTGTAATCCCAGCACTTTGGGAGGCCAAGGTGGGCAGATCACCTGTCAGGAATTTGAGAACAGACTGGCCAACATAGTGAAAGCCTGTTTCTACTAAAAATACAAAAGTTCTCTATTTGGGAGGCTGAGGCAGAGGTTGCAGTGAGCCCAGATAGTGCCATTGCATTGAGCCTGGGCGACAGTGAGACTCTGCCTTAAAAAAAAGAAAGAAAGAAAAAGAAAAATTATCAGTTTTGAATAAAAGGGACAGAAATAGTATAAAACGAAAGGAAGTCTTTGAACCCCTGAAATTTTAAGTGCAGAAAGCAAACTGAGAATATCAGATGCAAAAACAGTTTGAATAATATATTAATAGCTGTAGGTTGATGGGAGAGCTAAGGAGATTTTTGTTTTATATTCCTTATTTAAGATGGGAAATATTTGAGTTTATTTAGATGCTGACGGGAAGAGGTTAGTAGATGGGAAAGACCGAAGATTCTGGAAACAATGGGGATTGATGACATAGCAAGTCTCGGAGAAGAAAGGAATTGAGAACAGATTTTGACAGGAGGAGAGATACATTTTCCACTGCGATAGGGAAAGGAAGCCAAACTGGAAATAGGGTCTGGTAACTTTAGGAGGACAGGGCTGAAGGATGGCCCCTATTTTCTTGTCAAATGTAAAGCAAGATCATCAAAGACCAACAACAAATTTAAAGAGTTACAAGACATACTTTTCTTCCTTTATGGCAATGATCTGTTTATGTTTTATACTTTCAGTTTAAAATTATTTTTAATCTGAAATGTAAAATTTTTAAATTATTTTATTATGAAAATATTGATAAACATCCGTTATTTTCTCTGAGAGATTTGCCTCCATTCTTTTTGTTTCTTTGAATTCCTATTACCACTAGTGCTCATAATAGATACTGGGGACTGAAATGCAGGGAGGTTAAACTGGTGATGGTCATCCACAGGTCCTGGAAGGGTTGGACACTAGCCAGGAGTCTGATTTTATTACTGTTTCTCACTAGTGATGGTTTTGTTTTCCATTACATTTGTTAATGATATATCCCTACTGGAGACTCAAAAAAGTGTGCTTTGTCCTGTTCCAAATTTTTATCAGTGAATGAGATGAATATGTTAAAAGTTATGAGGGCTAGATAACATATCAGATGGCAAAATTATTGTTTAAAATGTTTTCAATGTGCCACAATAATTTAAAAGAACAAAAGGAATTTTGAAAGGGATGAATATAAAGTTTTGCATGTAGTTTTTAAATAGACAATTGCAAGAAAAATATATGCCGGACATGCTTGACAAAGAACCAGACAGGGCTTACTTACAGTACTGGATACAAAAACTCACTATAAAACTATATAAAGCAACACAGTACAATGTTGGTGCAGGCAAGGAGAGACAAATAGTTTAACAGCCCAGAAAAAGCCCATCCATAGACAGAACAAATCCATCTGTATATTTGCCCATGTACAGCTTGGCAAGATCAACACAAAGCCTATTTTATAATAAAGTGTTGAATAGCTCATGTAACTTATTAAGTAACCTATCGAAAGTGAAAAACAGAATGGTTGTATAGGTACTTGAAGTATGGTTTCTACTGAATACATATCATGTTCTCACCATAAAGTGAAGAAATTGTAAATCAAACCATCATTAGTTGGGGAATTGGTGAGCAGGATTAAAAAATTGGAAATGTATCCTTACCTCTTCCTATAGACAAAAATCAATTCCAAATAGTCAAATATTTTATAGTGAAAGACAAGTGAATTTTTAAAAACAGAAGAATAATTCTGTAACAGATTTGGAAAGACTTATTTTAAAAAGTATAAGCAATTGTGGAGAAGACTGATAAATTTGACTACACTGAAATTAAAACTTATGATTATCAAAAACATCCTAAAGAGATTGAAAAATAAAAGGTGGACACTGGAAGAAGAGAGATATGCAATATATTAAAATGACATTAATATGCAGAATATGTAAATAAATTCACTTATTAATAAAGACATTTCAACTCAATAGAAAAGGCATAAAGAGTTTCACAGGGGAGATAGGAGAACAGCCAATAAACAAAATAATGTGCAGCCTCATTAGTAATCAAGAAAAAACAAATTAATATCACAGTGAGGTACCATTTTAATCCCCTTTAGACTGGAAAAATCAATTAGTCCTATGATATTAAGCATAGCAAGAATGTGGAACCACAGGCCACTTACTGTTTATGGGATTGCATATGGGGAAAATGACATTGGAAAACAAGTGCACATTTTCCAGTAAAGATGAAATCGTGCATACTCTGACTCTCTAGGCATATTCCTTAGACAGACTCTTGGACATGTGCATAAGAAGGCATGTGCAAGTATCTTCATAACAAATTTTTTTTGAGACAGGGCCTCACTCTGTCTCGCAGGCTGGAATGCAGTGGTATGAACACGGCTCACTGTAGCCTCGACCTCCTGGACTCAAGCAACACTCCTGCTTCAACTTCCCATGTAGCTAGGACTACCAGCGTGTACCACCATGCCCAGCTAGTTAGTTTTATTTTTGTAGGGCAGGGCTTCAGTTTGTTGTCCAGGCTGGTCTTGAACTCTGGGCTCATGTGATCCTCACACAGCACTGGGATTACAAGTGTGAGCCACCATGCCCACCCATAACAAACTTCTTAAAGACATGAAACTAGAACGAACTTAAAATATCCTCCATCAGGGAAATGGATAAATGAAGTGGTGAAAATTAATGAACTACAGCTACATGTAGGATTGTAAATGAATCTTTAAAACAATACATAATTAAATCAGAAAACAAACAGCATGAGTCTATTAGAAGTTTAAAAACGGTAATAAATACAGCATATTGTTAAGGATATATATGTTGTATAAGAAAACACAAGGCAGCGATAAACACAAAATTGAGAATAGTGGCTTCCTTCTGCAGTATTCCTGGGGAGGACGTGGATGCAGTCAGGAAGCAGTTCACAGTTGGCTTCACAGGCGTTAGAGGTGTTCTGTTTCTCAACAGGCTGGTTAATGAGGACTCTAGTGTACACATATTTGTTTATCATTTTGTAACAGCAAAAGTATACAATATAGACTCTTCGGTATATGTGTTTCACAATTTCAAAATAAGCAAATAAAAATACATTTTTAGGCTGGGTGCGGTGGCTCACACCTGTAATCCCAGCACTTTGGGAGGCCAAGGTGGGCGAATTGAGAGGGCAGAAGTTTGAGATCAGCTTGGCCAACATGGTGAAATCCCGTCTTTACTAAAAATACAAAACATTAGCTGGCATGGTGGCGCATGCCTGTAATCTCAGTTACCTGGGAGGCTGAGGCAGGAGAATCGCTTGAACCCGAGAGGGGGAGGTTGCAGTGAGCCGAGATTGTGCCACTGCCCTCCAGCCTGGGTGATAGGACGAGACTCTATCAAAACAAACAAACAAAAAAACACTTTTATGTAGGATTTGCTTCACAATTTTAAAAACCAGTGCTTCAAGTAGAATCGTGCAGTATTTGTCCTTTTTTGCCTGGCATATTTCTTTGCATAATGCCCTCAAGTTTCATCTATGTTGTAGCATATGACAGAATTTCCATTTTTTAAATAGCTGAATACTATTTTCTTACGTGCATATATACCACGTGATTCCATTTCTGTGATACATCTAAAGTAATTAAACCCCTAGAAATGGAAGGGAGAATGGTGGTTGCCTGGTGCTGGGGGAGAGGGGGAAATGAGGAGCTGCTGTTCAATGGGTCTAGAGTTTCAGCTGCATAAGATGAAAATCTTCTAGAGATCTGCTGTACAACATTGCGCTTCTGGTTAACAATACTGTATTATACACTTCACATTTTGTTAAAAATGTAGATCTTATCCGGCCACAGTGGCTCACGCCTGTAATCTCAGTACTTTGGGAGGCCAAGGCTGATGGATCATGAGGTCAGGAGTTTGAAACTAGTCTGACCAACATGGTGAAACCCCGTCTCTCCTAAAAATACAAAAATTAGCTGGGCATGGTGGCATGGGCCTGTAGTCCCAGCTACTCAGGAGGCTGAGGCAGGAGAGTTGCTTGAACCTGGGAGGCAGAGGTCACAGTGAGCCAAGATCACGCCACTGCACTCCAGCCTGAGCAACAGAGCAAGACTCCATCTCAAAATAAATAAATAAATAAATAAATAAAATAAAGCGAGATCTTGTGTGTTTAACACAATAAAATACACAAATCAGTAAATTCAGCACATTGAAAAAAAGAGTGGTTAGGCACTGTAAGCTGTACATATGTCTGGAGTTCAGATCATTGTAAATAAGTCTCTAAAGTGTTCTCAACTGTATAGGGTCCTCTGGATCCTCTCAGAGAACACTGGAGCCTCACTTTTGGTTCTGAGCATACTGCAGGGGAGAATGACTACTATGCTCTGTCTCAGGGTCGTAAGTGATCTTGAATCCATGGTCTGTAGAATGTTTGAAGGAATGTTTAGTCTGACACAAAGTAGACTAAGCTGTCTTCAAACATAGAAGTTGTTCTTGGCAAGAGAGAGACTTACGTTCCAAAAAGCTAGAGTTTTCAGAGGGCTAAGGTGGCAGCAGGAAAGCCTTTGGCTCCATCAAAGTATCCCAGGGCTCCTCTGGCAGAGAATACGATGTCTCATGCGGGGTGAGTTGAATCACGTAGCGGCAAGGTGACCATCTGCTAGGGAAGTCATAGGAAAAGTCTCTTCCACTTCTGAAACTCACTGACTCAATGACAATGCTTATCAATTAAATCAACAAAGTGATCCAGGTTAAGCACTGAAGTTTCAACAAGGACTCTATTTATTCTCTGCTCTGTGATGAAGATTAGTTGTGACTCAAGACTTGGGAAAAATACTTAAACCTTCTTTACAGATCTATGAGTGAGAATCAAAATGGTGCCCTGACACTGGCTTCTGGCCTCTGCCGCGGGGGCCATGTAACCTCCTGCTTGGAGAGCCAGTCTCTTATGTCTGTAAATCATAGAAAACTACTTCAAACCAGCATAAGCAAAACCTCTGGAATGTATCTTAAGATTTAACAGAGCTGTTTCACAAAATTCAAGGGCATGAAGCACAGTTGAGCCACACGGAATCCAGACTGGGAAAGTGATCAGGCAGCCACTCTCGATTTCTCTGCACCTCTTTGTCTCTCTCAGGCTGTCTCAATCTCTCTAGCTACATGGTTTCTTTTAATCCTCTTAATCAGCCCATCAGCTTCATTCTTCTCTCTGCAGATGCGCTTTCTTGGCTCTTCCACATGCAGTGCTGCCTCACAGGTCTATGTGCATACTTAAAGCCATTTCCAAATTCCCGGTGGAGCGTTTTGATGCACTGAGCTTGGATCAAGTGTCCATGCCTGCCCTGCATGGCCAGTGATCAGTGGCGGGCGGTAGAAATGTGGTCTCAGGGTTTGTCTCTGTAGGTATAAGGTAGGTCTCAGAGAAACAGAGCAGCTAATGAACTGAGCAGACTCTGAACATTTTCAGACAAACCTCTGACTCACATTATTGGAAATGAGGTAATGTACATAAATGGATTTTCCTGATGATTTCTCCCTCCTCTTTCAGTGGCATGAAAAAAATTAACTACTTTTGAATGGCAGTTTCTGTAAAATGTATCACATAAATGTAAAGCAATAAAAAACATAATGTACACACAGCACACCCTTGGCATTTGTATAGCCCTTTTCTGAGGTCCATTCCTGAAGCTACAGGAATGCTTGTACAGATGCCTGACTTTCTCATGGGTTATCTTTATCACAAATTTTAACGTTCCCTAATGTTTTGTCCTCATATAATGGAGATAGCAAAGAAGCACAAATTGTATCATGGGATGAGTCATGACACATGTGATTCTGAAGGCAACAGTGTGGAGGTGAGGTGAGGAGCACAGGCCCTGGAGCCAGTTGCTGGGATCAGATCCTGACTTTTCTCTTTAACAGTTTAGTGACATTGGATAAGTTACCTGACTTTTTCTTGCCTCACTCCCATTTGTAAAATAGGGAAAATAACAAAACTTACCTCAAGACATTATTGAGAGGACTTAGTCCGTTTTGTTTGTTTGTTTGTTTTTTTAACTAGACAAAGCCTTACTCTGTTGCCCAGGCTGGAGTGCAATGGTATGATCTCAGCTCACTGCAACTTCCACCTTTCAGGTTCAAGTGATTCTTGTGCCTCAGCCTCCCGAGTACTTGTAATTATAGGCATGTGCCACCACACCCAGCTAATTTTTGTATTTTTAGTAGAGACAGGATTTTATCATGTTGGCCAGGCTGGTCTTGAACTCCTTCTGATCCCAAGTGATCCACCCACGTTGGCCTCCCAAAGTGTTGGGATTATAGGAATGAACCACCACATCTGGCTGAGTTACTAAATTTTATCACATTACTTGACACAGAGTGATGGCTAAATAAATATTAGATTTAAATTACAATTATAGAGAACAAAATATTGGACTTGAGATATGGATTCTGCCTAGGAACGGGTGGCAGGCTCATATGCTCGCTGACTTGAAGTTGATAGAATTCAAATTTGTGTCTTAGCTAAGTTTCAATTTCTATTACAAACTTCTAGGGACATGATCAATAAGTCAAAATTATTATTTTCAAACCCAGTAATGTCAGAACTCTGTTGTAATCACAATATTTCTCTCCCAAACATCTCACTTGAAAAAAATAGAAATAAAAAGGCCAAAGATTTAATATGCAGCTCCCAAGATGTAACATTGATTTGTGGTCAAATAATATAGGCTTAGCTGCTTCAACATTTTAAATTTGCTCCCACATAGTGACCAAGATTTTTTTCAATGAACAGAAAGAATTGTTTAACACGTTGCATCTTCAAAGTCTTTTTTGGAAAGTATTAGGAAGACTTCGATATATTACCTAAAATCAGCCATCACTTCTCAGTAAATCCTTTACTGGAAATATCAAAACCATCCCAATGGAGTTAAAACGGGCCCAGAGGCTGAGAAATTTGCTCTATGAGAAAACAGAATCTAGGGAGCTCTAAGGTCTGAGTTGCTATGATTTTATATAACAAAGCCAATTACAGGTGTAATTGCTCTCTACTTAGAGCTAATTTAAACTAACATTTCAAATAATATTCCTTGAGAACTAAATCCTTCTTGGATAAGTAAAACTCTCTTTTGACTTCAAAAGGAGTTTTGCTTACCTTAGAGAGCAGCTTATGTTTCTAGTCACATTATCCTTACATGATCTCCTTTTTCTCTATACTTCCTTTTAGTTCCTTGATGTCTGAAAATTCTGATGGATATTAGTGGTGCAACTTCCATGCTAGTTTGCATTAATGTCTCCCCTCTTTGCTTCAACTGCTTAAGTAGCTTTTAGGAAAAATTATGTTGGTATGCTCCCGAGAAATTGCACATTGTAATAGATATAATTATCTTAAAAATATATCAATATATATTTAAAATACTAGGGAATGTATTTTATAAGACAGTATATGGTCCATAGCACTGGCATGATGAACAGATGCATATATTGTTTTTGTTCTGCTGCACCAGGAAAGCACTTTTTAATTGCACGTATGGGTCACATAAAAAAGTAGAGAAGCTATACCAAAGAACAGCAATTATTTAATATTTTAAAAAATTGATGATATCCAGCCCATTAGCTCTTTCAGTTCCTTTCCAGTGAAAATGCTTAACCAGTCTTCCTTACCTTCCTGAAGCATGAGCAGAAATCAGGTTTTCTCTCTTGGCAAGTCAAGGCTAATTTCACTCAATAGATTTATGCAAATTGATATTTCAGATGAAGATGTCTCTAGGAAAGGTCAAGAGAAGGTCCCAAATAGGATTTGGTTTCAAAGGGCAAATAAGAACTCCAGACTCATTTGTTTTCATCAATATTTTGCTGCACCCACAATACACATGTCATAATCAAACTCAGCCTGAACAGAGAAGCCTAACCATAGCGGTGGTGCCTGGCTCTAGAGTTGAGATATATTCATATAACAAACATGCTCTGTTCCCCTCTTTGCCGTCAATCATTTTTCATTTCACTTTAGGGAAGTAATGAATGCCAAGCTCAGTTGTTGGAGTTGTGTTCTTAATTAATTGGGATTATGTGATTATAACTAAGATTTTGGCAGCAGTGGCTAGAAGAGACTTATTAATGATGATCAATTATGACCAGGTGGGCTTTTTGACAGCTGATTTTTACCTGACAATATGTGTAAAGGTTTTAATTAGGTAAGTAGAGCTAACAAGCTGACCTCACCATCTGCTGTCATTTCTCTTCCTGGGTAGATCATGCCATTCATTGCATAGGAAATCTGAGTCCTCTTCACTGCAGCCCCCTTTCATCTGCTTAGCACAGAACACAGTTCATCTGTCAGTATGGCCAGTGGTTGAGTACCTATTTATAGTCCATGATAGCACCATGACCAGAAAACAGCTTTCAAAAACCAGTTGGAGAGGATCTAAACAATCTCATTCTTTCTCTAAACCAAAGGGAGAAAATTAGGCCTCGTTCTCTTTTGTCCAGTCAATAATTAATTGCTGCACGTTAAGGAAGTCTAGAGGCTGAAGTGCTTGCTTTGCTGTCATGGTTGTTGGCAGCTTTAGTGGCATGGTGTGATAATGGCAGTGACCCAAGTAAACACAAGCAGAGTCGTGGAGCTGCTGTGACTGACTCAGGTCCCCTTTGGGACTGATGCGTTGGTTGCTGGCATTGTGGGCAAAATAACTTACAGATGTGTCCCCACTCCCACTCATACCCCCCAAATGTATCCTTAGCCCAGGGAGCTGCCTCACTCTAGGCTATATCACCCTACCTAGCTGCACCCTGAGCCCCAGCAGTTGCCACCTAGTAATTGGTCAATGCAGGGGCAGAAAGGCCTGCCCCCTTGTCTCAAACTGAGACAACTGTGAGAGGCCCACTTTGCTCCAAGCTGGCTGAGGGATCACTGAAGCTTCCTCGGCAAGGACATCTCAATTCACCTTCTCTCTCTACCTGCTCTCATTCCCATCACCCCTCACAGTGCTCTTTGTGAGTTCCCCCAAGAACCATCCTGCAAGCAAATCTTTCTCAGAGTCTGTTTCCTGGACACCCAAGCTACAACATGCAGTCATGACACAGAGCTTGCTTGCAAACTCAGATTGTACTGATTTTTGTGCCTTAAGAATGATTTCACACTTCTTTGTATCTTTTCTATGAGTAACAGATTGTGGCTTTATCCTGTACCTCATTATGAATAAAGTACAGGAAAGGCTAAGTCTCGTTGGAAGTATTCACACAGACACTTTCTCAGTGCATATGGTCATAACAGACATATCTAAAACACTCATGTATTCAGTCAAGGGTTTCATGGCACAAATTGACTTAGCAGTGCTTGCTGTCCATATCTTGTCTAGTTTGATGGAGCATTCTTCTATTTCCTTCCCCATAGTGGTCATCTACTGTAACTCCTAGCTATTCTCAAAGGCTATAGGTTTGTTCCCCAAATTACTTTGTGTACCGCAGGAGTTTGGTTTTGGACCAGCTAAAATTGAGATGCTTATAAGGCATTCAACTAGGCTGGTCGCAGTGCCTCACACCTGTAATCCCAGCACTTTGGGAGGCCAAGGTGGGCAGATCACCTGCAGTCAGGAGTTTGAGACCAGCCTGGCCAACATGGTGAAACCCCATCACTACTAAAAATATGAAAATTAGCTGAGTGTGGTGGCCGGCCCCTGTAATCCCAGATACTCAGGAGGCTGAGGCAGAATTGTCTGAACTCGATAGGCAGAGGTTGCAGTAAGCTGAGATCTGTGCCACTGTACTTCAGCCTGGGTGACAGAGGCTCAAAAAAAAAAAAAAATCAACTAGAGATATTGACTGCACTGCTTTGATAATGAAATTTTGAACTCAGAAGAAATAGTGTTAGCCTAAAACTACTGTAAGAAACCACGAGAGTAGGATGAGATCACCTAGGGAGAGAGAAAAGAGAGTTTAGGGTAAGCTTGGATAAACCAAGCTTATCCAAGGGGCCTGGGATAAGACAGAGAACCTATAAAGTGAGGGACTATGTTAACTCTTCTTCCCAGGTCCACAAGGGGCGTGGTTTCCAAGTCAAGAACTTCCCAGTGCCATGCCTCCATCCACCTCCCCATCTGGAAACCTAGAGTTCTTTGTCTAACTTCCTCATGCGTGGGCTAGGTAGACAGCCCAGGTGAGCTTCCTTTGTTTAGAAAGACTGCCAAAAGCTCCAAGGGAGGAGGCTTTGATTGCAGGCAAAGGCAACCAATCCTATATCAGAGTTGAAGATCAGTCACTCCAGAGGAAGTTTGGAAAAGCTCTTCTCACTGGATGAAAATTTGAAAGGGGCAAGAGTAACTCCAGGGTTAAAATCCCCCTACTCCCTTACCTATATGAATTTCCCTCTCTGGGATCCCCTCCCATGGCAGCGTGGGAGCCTTCTCTCTGTCTTTACCTGTATGGACTCCATCTCTGGATCCCCTCCCGTGACAGTATAGGAGCTCACTCCCTCCCTCTCTATATTTCTCTTTCTCTCTCTCTCTGTCTAATAATAGCTTTCTGCACAACTCTCTGGGTCTGATACTTACTTGAATGAGCTCACCGTGCCACCAGGACCCTCTCCCCATTCTTGGGTGAGTGAGGCCCAAGGACCTGGGAAAACACATCCAATCAGGCAAGAGTGAGCATTGCTGGGACACCCCTGCAGCTCTGCTCCTATCACCCAGTTACAAAAGGAGACTGAGAAGGAGCAGCCAGAAAGAGAACTGGGACAGTATGGTGTCCTGTGAGCCAGGGTGCTTCAAGAAGGATGGGCTTGTCAGCTGTATGATTTTTCTTTTTTAATGATGGCTTTATTGAGATCTCACTCATACCACAAAGTTCACCCTTTTAAAGTGTAGAATTCAAAGACTTGTGCATTTAATTTCAGAACATTTGCATGCCTCCTTCATTGAAATAGAAACCCTGTACTCATTAGCAGTCATTTCCCCATTTTCTTTCTTCTGAGATGTTGGCATTCTCTAATCTAGTTTGTCTCTCTGGACTTGTCTCTTCTGGATATATCGTATGAATGAAATCAAACAATTTGTAGTCCTGTCGACTGGGTCCTTTCATTTACATTTTCAAGATTAACCATATTCTAGCATTACTGGTCCTTTATTCCTCTTTTATTGCCAAATAATATTCTATTACATAGATATACCACATTTTGCTTATTATTCTTCAGTCAGTGAACATTTGGGTTGTTTACTGTTTTGGCTATTATAAGTGATGCTGCTATGTTGGCTCATGTGTATGATTTTGTGTGGTGTGTTTTTCAGCTATCTTGAGTATGTACCTGGGAGTGGAATTGCTGAGCCATATCCTAACTCTGTCTAACCATTTGAGGATCTGCCAGATTGTTTTCCAAAATGGCTTCACTATTTTACGTTTTTACTACGAGCTATATATGAGGGTTCCAATTTCTCTACATTCTCGCCAACACTTATCATTGTCTGTCTTTTTTATTATGGCCATCCTAGTTGTTGTGAAGTGGTAACTCACTGTGGTTTTGATATGCATATCCCTGAAGACTGACAACGATGGGCATCTTTTCATGTGCTTAGTGGCCATTTGTATATTTTCTTTGGAGAGATGTCCCTTGAAATCCTTTGCTGATTTTTAAATTGGGTTATTTGTCTTTACGGTTTATATGTAAGAGTTTTTTTATACAATGCAGACTCAAGTCCCTAGCCAGAGATACGATTTGCAAATATTTTTCTGTCATTCTGTGGTTTGTCTTTTTACTTTCTTAGTGATGCCCTTTGAATATCAAAAGTTATTAATTTTGGTGATGGGTAACATATGTATTAATTTTGTTGCTGTGCTTCTGGTGTCATGGCCAACTTTGCTTTGAATTCTGCTGCAAGACTGGGTAAAGTGAGGACAGAAACACAAGTTTGGTGATGGAAGGAATTTATTATCTGGAAGATGATTTATAAAGTATTGGGGTTTAACTCCTAATGCAGTGGATCATGAGGGCCTAAGGAGAACATACAAGTCAACTCTTAGACCCAAGGTACGTAGAATCTAAGAGAAAACACAGCCTTTATTGGAATGGGCTGCAACTTGCATGGGAAGTGTTCATAGGGGATGTGAGCTTTTCGTTAAGACAAAGAATGTTCAGAAAAGAGAATAGTGATCAGTGTTTGGGAGTCCGAGAAGGTACAGAGGGAAAGGTTGGGGAGCTGGTGTATGATATATTGGGTCACTTTGAGGGAGGGGAATACATTTTTTAATATATATACTTTAAGTTCTGGGATACATGTGCAGAACGTTCAGGTTAGGTATACATATGCCAAGGTGGTTGCTGCATCCATCAACCCCTCATCTACATTAGATATTTCTCCTATGATATCCCTCCCCTAGCCCTCCACTCCCTGACAGGCCCCAGTGTGTGATGTTCCCCTCCTTGTGTCCGTGTGTTTTCATTGTTCAACTCCCACTTATGAGTGAGAACATGTGGTGGTTGATTTTCTGTTCCTGTGTTAGTTTGCTGAGAATGATGGTTTCCAGCTTCATCCATGTCCCTGCAAGAAACATGAACTCATTCTTTTTTATAGCTGCATAGTATTCCATGGTATATATGCACCACATTTTCTTTATCCAGTCTATCATTGATGGGCATTTGGGTTGGTTACAAGTCTTTGCTATTGCAAATAGTGCTGCAATAAAAATTTGCGTGCATGTGTCTTTATAGTAGAATGATTTATAATCCTTTGGGTATATACCCAGTAATGAGATTGCTGAGTCAAACGATAACTTCTGGTTCTAGATCCTTGAGGAATCGCCACACTGTCTTCCACAATGGTTAAACTAATTTACACTCCACCAACAGTGTAAAAGTGTTTCTGTTTCTCCACATCCTCTCCAACATCTGTTGTTTCCTACTTTTACTGATCTCCATTCTAACTGGTGTGAGATGGTATCTCATTGTGGTTTTGATTTGCTTTCTCTAATAACCAGTGATGAGCTTTTTTTCATATGTTTGTTGGCTGCATCAATGTCTTTTTAAAATAAGTGTCTGTTCATATCCTTTGCTCACTTTTTGATGGGGTTGTTTTTTTCTTGTAAATTTGTTTAAGTTTCTTGTAGATTCTGGATATTAGCCCTTTGTCAGATGGATAGATTGCAAACATTTTCTCCCATATTTTAGGTTGCCTGCTAACTCTGATGATAGTTTCTTTTGCTGTGTAGAAGCTCTTTAGTTTAATTAGATGCCATTTGTCTATTTTGGCTTTTGTTGCTATTGCTTTGGTGTTTTAGTCATGAAGTCTTTGCCAATGCCTACGTCCTGAATGGTTTTCTTCTAGGGTTTTTATGGTTTTCTTCTAGGGTTTTTCTGTCTAGGTTTTCTTCTAGGGTTTTTATGGTTTTAGGTCTTATGTTTAAGTCTTTAATCCATCTTGAGTTAATTTTTGTATAAAGTGTAAGAAAGGGGTCCAGTTTCAGTTTTCTGCATATGACTAGCCAGTTTTCCCAACACCATTTACTAAATAGAGAATCCTTTCCCCATTGCTTGTTTTTGTCAGGTTTGTCAAAGAGCAGATGGTTGTAGATGTGTGGTGGTATTTCTGAGGGCTCTGTTCTGTTCCATTGGTCTATATATCTGTTTTGGTACCACTACCATGCTGTTTTGATTACTGTAGCCTTGTAGTATAGTTTTAAGTCAGATAGTGTGATGCCTACAGCTTTGTTCTTTTTGCTTAGGATTGTCTTGGCTATATGGGATCTCTTTTGGTTCCATTTAAAGTAGTTTTTTTCTAATTCTTTAAGGAAAGTCAATGGTCACCTGATGGGACTAGCATTAAATCTATAAATTACTTTGGGTGGTATGGCCATTTTCATGATACTGATTCTTCCTATCCATGAGCATGGAATGTTTTGCCATTCATTTGTGTCCTCACTGATTTCTTTGAGCAGTGGTTTGTAGTTCTCCTTGAAGAGGTCCTTCACATCCCTTATAAGTTTTATTCCTAAGTATTTTGTTAACTTTGTAGCAATTCTGAATGGGAGTTCACTCATGATTTGGCTTTCTGTCTATTATTGGTGTATAGGAATGCTTGTGATTTTTGCACATTGATTTTGTATCCTGAGACTTTGCTGAAATTACTTATCAGCTTAAGGAGATTTTGTGCTGAGACAATGGGGTTTTCTAAATAGACAATCATGTCATCTGCAAACAGAGACAATTTGACTTCCTCTCTTCCTATTTGAATATCTTTTATTTCTTTCTCTTGCCTTATTGCCCTGGCCAGAGCTTCTAATACTATTTTGAATAGGAGTGGTGAAAGAGAACATCCTTGTCTTGTGGCAGTTTTCAAAGAAAATTCTTCCAGCTTTTGCCCATTCAGTATGATACTGGCTGTTAGTTTGTCATAAATAGCTCTTATTATTTTAGATACATTCCATCAATACCTAGTTTTTTTGAGCATGAAGCATTGTTGAATTTTGCTGAAGGCCTTTTCTGCATCTATTGAGATAATTTCGTGGTTTTTGTCATTGGTTCTGTTTATTTGATGGAATATGTTTATTGATTTGAGTAAGTTAAACCAGCCTTATGGCCCAGGGATGAAGCCAACTTGATTGTGTTGGATAAGCTTTTTGATGTGCTGCTGAATTCAGTTTGCCAGTATTTTGTTGAGGATTTTCACATCAGTGTTCATCAGCTATACTGCCCTGAAATTTTCTTTCTTTTTTTTTTTAAATTGTGTTTCTGCCAGGTTTTCATATCAGGATGATGCTGGCCTCATAAAATGAGTTAGGGAGGAGTTCCTCTTTTTCTATTGTTTGGAGGTTTCAGAAGGAATGGTACCAGCTCCTCTTTGTACCTCTGGTAGAATCTCTGGTAGTATTTGGCTGTGAATCTGTCTGGTTCTGGGCTTTTTTTTTTTTCTTTTGGTTGGCAAGCTATTCTTGCCTCAATGTCAGAGCTTGTTGTTGGTCTATTCAGGGATTCAACTTCTTCCTGGTTTAGTCTTGGGAGGGTACATGTGTCCAGGAATTTATCCATTTCTTCTAGATTTTCTAGTTTATTTGCATATAGGTTTTTATAGTATTCTTTGATGGTAGTTTGTATTTCTGTGGGATCAGTGTGATATCCCCCTTATCATTTTTTATTGCATCTATTTGATTCTTCTCTCTTTATTAGTCTGACTAGCAATCTATCTATTTCGCTGATCTTTTCAAAGAGTCAGCTCCTGGATTCATTGATTTTTTTTTTTTTTTGAAGGGTTTTTTGTTTCTCTTTCTCATTCAGTTCTGCTGTGATCTTAGCTATTTCTTATCTTCTGCTAGCTTTTGAATTTGTTTGCTCTTTGCTCTTGCGTCTCTAGTTCTTTAAATTGTGATGTTAGGGTGTTGCTTTTAGATCTTTGTTCTTTTCTGATGTGGGCATTTAGTGCTATAAATTTCCTTTCAAACACTGCTTTCTCTGTGTCCCTGAGATTCTGGTACATTGTATCTTTGTTCTCATTGGTTTCAAAGAACTTATTTCTGCCTTAATTTTGTTACTTACCCAGTAGTCATTCAGGAGCAGGTTGTTCAGTTTCCATGTAGTTGTGCTACTTTGAGTGAGTTTCTTAATCTCGAGTTCTAATTTGATTGCACTGTTGTCTTAGAGAGTGTTATAATTTCCATTCTTTTTCATTTGCTGAAGAGTGTTTTACTTTCAATTATGTGGTCAGTTTTAGAATAAATGCTATGTGGTGCTGAGAAGAATGTATATTCTGCGGATTTTGTGTGGAGAATTCTGTAGATGTCTATTATGTCCACTTGGTCCAAAGCTAAATTCAAGTACAGAATATCCTTGTTAATTTTATGTCTCCTTGATCTGTCTAATATTGACAGTGGGGTGTTAAAGTCTCCCACCATATTGTGTGGGAGTCTAAGTCTCTTTGTAGGTCTCTAAGAACTTGCTTTATGAATCTGGGTACTTCTGTATTAGGTGCATATATATTTAGGATAGTTAGCTCTTCTTGTTGCATTGATTCCTTTACCATTATGTAATGCCCTTCTTTGTCTTTTTTAATATTTGTTGGTTTAAATCTGTTTTATCAGAGACTAGGATTGCAACTCCTGCTTTTTTTTTTTTTTTTTTTTTTTTTTTGCTTTCCATTTGCTTGTGATATCTTCCTCCATCCCTTTATTTTGAGCCTATGTGTGTCTTTGCATGTGAGATGGGTCTCCTGAATACAGCACACTGATGGGTCTTGACTCTTGATCCAATTTGCCAGTCCATGTCTTTTAACTGGGGCATTTAACCCATTTACATTTAAGGTTAATATTATTATGTGTGAATTGGATCCTGTCATCATAATGCTAGCTGGTTATTTTGAATATTAGTTGATTCAGTTTCTTCATAGTGTCATCGTTCTTTATATTTTGGTATGTTTTTGCAGTGGCTGGTACTGGTTTTTCCTTTCCATATTTAGTGCTTCCTTTAGGAGCTCTTGTAAGGCTGGCCTGGTGGTGACAAAATCTCTCAGAATTTGCTTGTCTGTAAAGGGTTTTATTTCTCCTTCACATATAAAGCTTAGCTTTCCTGGGTATGAAATTCTGGATTGAAAATCCTTTTCTTTAAGAACGTTGATTTGGGAGGCCGAGATAGGTGGATCATGAGGTAAAGAGTTCAAGCCTGGCCAAGATACTGAAACCCTGTCTCTGCTAAAAATACAAAAATTAACCAGGTGTGGTGACATGTGTCTGTAATCCCAGATACTCAGGAGGCTGAGGCAGGAGAACTGCTTGAACCTGGGCAGCAGAGTTTATCACGATCTGTACATGATCATGCCACTGGAGTACAGATCATGCCACTGTACTCCAGCCTGGTGACAGAACGAGACTCCATCTAAAAATTTTTTAAAATGTTGAATATTGGCCCTCACTCTCTTCTGGCTTATAGGGTTTCTGCAGAGAGATCCACTGTTAGTCTGATGGTCTTCCTTTTGTAGGTAACTGATCTTTCTCTCTGGCTGCCCTTAACATTTTTCATTTCAACCTTGGTGAATTTGACGATTATGTGTCTTGGGGTTGCTCTTCTGGAGGAGTATCTTAATGGTGTTCTCTGCATTTCCAGAATTTGAATGTTGGCCCTTCTTGCTAGGTTGTTGAAGTTCTCCTGGATAATATCTTGAAGTATGTTTTCCAACTTGGTTCCATTCTCCCCATCACTTTCAGGTACACCAGTCAAATGTAGGTTTGGTCTTTTCACATAGTCCCGTATTTCTTGGAGGCTTTGTTGGTTCAATTTCATTCTTTTTTCTCTTATCTTGTCTTTGTGCTTTATTTCATTAAGTTCATCTTCAATCTCTAATATCCTTTCTTCTGCTTGATCGATTCGGCTATTGATACTTGTGCATGCTTCCTGAAGTTCTCATGCTGTGTTTTTCAGGTCCATCAGGTCATTTATGTTCTCTTCTATACTGGTTATTCTAGTTAGCAGTTCTTGTAACTTTTTGTCAAAGTTCTTAGCTTCCTTGAATTGGGTTAGAACATGTCCCTTTAGCTTGCAGAAGTTTGTTATTCCATCCAGTTTTGTTCCTTGATGGCAAGGAGTTGTGATCCTTTTGGAGGAGAAGAGGCATTCTGCTTTTGAAATTTTTCGGCATTTTTGTGCTGTTTTTTCCTTGTTGTGGATTTATCTACCTTTGTTCTTTGATGCTGATGACCTTTGGATGGGGTTTTTGTGTGGGCATCCTTTGTGTTGATGTTGATGCTATTGCTTTCTGTTAGTTAGTTTTCCTTCCAACAGTCAGGGCCCTCTTCTGCAGGTCTGCTGGAGTTTGCTGGAGGTCCACTCCAGACCCTGTTTGCATGGGTACCACCAGCAGAGGCTGCAGAACAGCAAAGATTGCTGCCTGCTCCTTCCTCTGGAAGCTTCCTCCCAGAGGGGCACCCACCATATGCCAGCCAGAGCTTTCCTGTGTGATGTGTCTGTCAACCCTTGCTGGGAGATGTCTCCCCATCAGGAGGCATGGGGATCAGGGACCCACTTAAGGAGGCAGACTGTCCCTTAGCAGGGCTTGAGCGTTGTGCTGGAGTTCCGCTGCTCTCTTCAGAGCCAGCAGGCAGGAATATTTCAGTCTGCTGAAGCCAGACCCACAGCCACCCCCTTTCCCCAGGTGCTCTGTCCCAGGGAGTTGGGAGTTTTATCTATAAGCCCCTGACTGGGGCTGCTGCCTTTCCTTCAGAGATGCCCTGCCAAGAAAGGAGGAATCTAGAGAGGCAGTCTGTCTGTAGCGGCTTTGCACGGCTGTGGTGGGTTCCACCCAGTCTGACCTTCCCTGCAGCTTTATTTACACTATGAGGGGAAAACTGGCTACTCAAGCCTCAGTAATGGAGGATGCCCCAACCCCCACCAAGTTCCAGCATCCTAGGTTGACTTCAGACTGCTGTGCTGGCAGCGAGAATTTCAAGCTGGTGGATCTTGGCTTGCTGGGTTCCATGGTCGTGGGATCCGCTTAGCAAGGCCACTTGGCTCCCTGGCTTTAGCCCCATTTCCAGGAGAGTGAACAGTTCTGTCTCGCTGGTGTTCCAGGTGCCACTGGGGTACCAAAAAATACCCCTGCAGCTAGCTTGGTGTCTTCCCCAAACAGCCGCCCAGTTTTGTGCTTGAAACCCAGGACCCTGGTGGTGTAGGCACCCAAGGAAATCTCCTGGTCTGTGGGTTGCAAAAACCATGGGAAAAGCATAGTATCTGGGCCGGATAGCACTGGCCCTCAAGGCACAGTCCCTCACAGATTCCCTTGGTTAGGGGAGGGAGTTCCCCAACCCCTTGTGCTTCCAGGGTGAGGTAATGCCCCACCCTGCTTCGGTTTGCCCTCCGTGGGCTGCACCCACTATCTAACCAGTCCCAATGAGATTAGCTGGGTACCTCAGTTGGAAATGTAGAAATCACCTACCTTCTGCATTGGTCTCGCTGGGAGCTGCAGACCGGAGCTGTTCCTATTCAGCCATCATGCAAAGATGCAGGAATACATTCTTATCGATCCTTTTTTGCATCACTAGAATAAGAATCAAAGTCCAGAGGTGATATAGGCAGCTAGAGACTTCTGACGGCCAAGGAGCAAAGAGAAGCAAGGTCTAGCACTCTTGGCTTGTAAGTGGGAGATTGAGCACTGCCTTCCACCACACAACCCACAATGGAGGCTTTCCTCAAATGCCAGTGGGGATTGGATTCTGGGTAATATGCTCTCCCCAAAACACAAAATCTGCTACATAGGTGGTTAAATTTTTGTATCTGTTTTAAAAGACATTTTCAAATAAAATTTTCTGGACTAAGTGAGAGATTCAACATGAAATCTACATATCTGATTTTCTATCACATTTATTTATTTTTATTTGTTTATTATTATTATTTGAAATGGAGTCTCGCTCTGTTGCCAGGCTGGAGTGCAGTGGTGTGATCTCAGCTCACTGCAACCTTTGACTCCCTGGTTCAAGTGATTCTCCTGCCTCAGCCTCCTGAGTAGCTGGGATTACAGGCATGCACCATCATGCCCAGCTAATTTTTGCATTTTTAGTAGAGATGGGGTTTCACCATGTTGGTCAGGATAGTCTCTATCTTCTGATCTCATGATCCACCCACCTTGGACTCCCAAAGTGCTGGGATTACAGGCGTGAGTCACCGCACCTGGTATTTTTGTTGAGATGGTCTTGCTTTGTCACCCAGGTTGGAGTGCAGTGGTGCTATCTCAGCTCACTACAACCTCCGCCTCCCAAGTTCAAGCAGTTCTCCTGCATCAGCCTCCCAAGTAGTTGGGATTACAGACATCTGCCACCACGCCCAGCTAATTTTTGTATTTTTAGTAGAGTCAGGGTTTCATCATGTTGGCCAGGCTTCCCTTGAACTCCTCACCTCAAGCAGTCCACCTACATAGACCCCCCAAAGTGCTGGGATTACAGGTGTGAGCCACTGCGCCTGGTCTGATTTTTTTTTTTTTATCACTTTTAAATGTGCATGTTTGGTCTGGATGGCTTAAGATATGAATTTGATATGATCAGCTTTAGATATTTTGGGAGAGTATAGCCTTCAAAAATGTTTTTAAGGCACTATAATTCTGAAGTATTTTCAACATATGCACATGTGCACACATGCACAGAACACTCACTGAAAATATTCTTTCATATATATGTAAAAATACATTAAGTGTGTATGTTGATTTATCCCTTTCTACCTACAGCTTACTGTGGCACAAAAATCCAAAAAGAAGCCTTTGCAAACATGATTTAATTTTATTGACACACCTTGCATCAATTCTCTAATTTAAATTCTATATGTAATGGTTAGGGTTCATTCTAAGCTGCTTAAGTACTGTAGATTAAATTTGATGGAAGGTCCTTCTCCTCCCCCGCCCCCAACCCCTGCACCACACACACAATAATTTAAAGGTTCTAGGATGGGTAAATGGCTCTGCTCCATGACTGTCTTTCTCTGCCTTCAACGTGTGACTTCTGTCTCTAGCCCCAAGACCACAGCCGCAGTTTTTCCCATTTTCAGCTGGCAGTGAGGGGAAAAGGCGCTAGTCCAAGGCAAGCAGCTATGAGTTGTCCCAGAATTTCATACATCACTTATGATCACTTCCCATTGGCCTGCATTTAGTCGCATGGCCATTCCTAGTTTAAAGGAAAGCTGGGAAACAGTCTCTGCTATGACCCCAGCTAAAATACAGGGGTTCTAGCACAAAAGGAAGGAGAAAATGGATACTAGGGGTTTAGCAATCTCTACCAAATTAGTGACACCTGATGTGTGAAAGTTTAGTTTTTCCACAGTTAACTCAATCTTTGTTTCAATGAAGTTCAGAGAGGAATGTCTTGTTGAACAAGCAGCCTCTTCCTGTTAGCTTCTTTCTTTTTTCTTTTTTCTTTTTTTTGAGACAGAGTCTCGCTCTGTCACCAGGCGCCAGGCTGGAGTGTAGTGGCACAATCTCTGCTCACTGCAACCTCCACCTCCCAGGTTCAAGCAAGTCTCCTGCCTCAGCCTCCTGAGTAGCTGAGACTGCAGGCGCGTGCTATCACATCCAGCTAATTTTTGTATTTTTAGTAGAGAAGGGGTTCCACCATGTTGGCCAGGATGGTCTTGATCTGTTGACCTCGTGATCCGCCTGCCTCGGCCTCCCAAAGTGCTGGGATTACAGGCGTGAGCCACCACACCCAGCCCTGTTAGCTCCTTTCAAAGGACAGAGGCAGTAGGCATTAGATAGAGTCAAGAATATGGGGACAAAAAAAGAATATAGGAACTACGTGGGTTTATAATCCAAGTTTTGATATCTACTGGCTCTGTGACTTTAAGTAAATTACTTTTCGTGTGCTTTAGCTTCCTCATTAGGATGATAGGAATGAAAGTTGTTGGAATAGCGTTTGGGTTATAGAAATCCTCTGTTAATGCTTATTATTTCTACTGAGGGTAATTAATACTTGCCTTTAGCTAATATTTTTAATAAAATATTATGAAATTGTTATGTGTATTGTTCTATGAGTAGTACTTTTCAAAGAACAATAATGGCCCTGTTGAGTTTATTTCATCTCTTCTGAAACTTTTCCAACTTCACTTCTTCTTACTCCTCCCCGATGTTTCTTTTCTTTTTCTTTTTTCTTTTTTTTTTTTTTGACACAGTCTTGCTCTGTCACCAGGCTGGAGTGCAGTGGTGTGATCTTGGCTCACTGCAACCTCTACCTCCCAGGTTCGAGCAATTCTTCTGCCTCAGCCTCCCGAGTAGGTGGGACTACAGGCATGCACCACCACGCCCAGCTAATTTTTGTATTTTTAGTAGAGACCGGGCTTCACCATATTGGCCAGGATGGTCTCAATCTCCTAACCTTGTGATCCACCCAGCTCAGCCTAACAAAGTACTTGGATTACAGGCATGAGCCACCGCATCTGGCCCTCATGTTTCTTTTTATTCCCAACACCTAGCTGCTTCCTGCTTTGGCTCATTCTGTTTCTTCCTTTCAATCCCTTCCAGACAATTCATACTCAGAACTTTTTCAAACTTTCATCTTAAATTATCCCCCAAGCAACTCTTACCTATTCCCACTGTTTGTGCACCTTAGGCTCCCTGCATTAGAGATGCCCATTTTATCATCCTTTATTTACTGATTTACATGGCATTCTGGTCTCTCTGGCTGACACTATTAACTGCCTCTCAAATATCCACTGCCCTCTTTTGCTTGCTACTAGAAACCCAATTTTATTCAAGGCACCATTTAGCACCAGGTAAAATGTTTACTATCCTAGCCTACCTTGTAGCCAGAGATAGCTGTGCAACAATTCTGGCAAATGAGATGTACTGGTGTCTGTGTAGGGATTTGAGAAACTTTTACTGATAAAAAGGGGAGACATTGGTAGGGAAAAAATTATCCTCACACTAGTTAAAACAGACTTTATTCAGGAGTATTGTAATGGGTGTCAATACAGTCACAACAAAGGAGCTTTGTCATGTTCAACTTTGAATACAGTAAAGATGCCTGGGGACTTACAGCCAGTGAGAAGGATGAGGAGTCAGTGAATGGAAAATAAATAACTCAGAGAGAGATCCAAGATGGCCGATTAGCAACAGCTCAGGAATGTAGCTCCCAGTGAAAGCGCAGAGAACGAGTGGATGCTGCACTTTCCGACGAATTTTTGTTGCCCACAGACCGGGAGATTCCCGGCAGAGAAGACACACGGGTTGCCAGCACGACTCTTTTGGCCAGCGCGGCTGTTTTGCCAGTGCCCCTGCGCGGCGCTTCATGGTGCGGAGTATACGGGATGGATGGGCTCAGCTGGTCCCAACCCCACAAGGAAAACAGCAATTGGAAGCACTGAGGACTTAGAATTTCACAGCAAGCACAGTGAACCCGGGAA
>CAUYQU010031049.1:0-123766 GCA_963574635.1 Cheracebus regulus | reverse complement strand
TTGAACTAATTTACACTCCCACCAACAGTGTAAAAGTGTTCCTATTTCTCCACATCCTCTCCAGCATCTGTTGTCTCCAGATTTTTTAATGATCACCATTCTAACTGGCATGAGATGGTATCTCAATGTGGTTTTGATTTGTGTTTCTCTAATGACCAGTGATGATGAGCATTTTTTCATGTTTGTTGGCCTCATATTTGCCTTCTTTTGAAAAGTGTCTTTTCATAGCCTTCACCCACTTTTGAATGGGTTGGTTTTTTTCCTTGTAAATCTCTTTTAATTCTTTGTAGATTCTGGATATTAGCACTTTGTCAGATGGATAAGTTGCAAAATTTTTTTTCTATTGTGTTGGTTGCTGGTTTGCACTAACGATTGTTTCTTTTGCTATACAGAAGCTCTGAAGTTTAATTAGATCCCATTTGTCAATTTTGGCTTTTGTTGTCTTTGTATTTGGTGTTTTCATCATGAAGTCCTTGCCTATGCCTATGTCCTGAATCATTTTGCCCAGGTTTTCTTCTAGGGTTTTTATAGTGTTAGGTATTATGTTTAAATCTTTAATCCATCTGGAGGTAATTTTAGTGTAAGGTGTCAGGAAGGGGTCTAGTTTCTTCTTTCTGCACATGACTAGCCAGTTTTCCCAACACCATTTATTAAACAGGGGATCCTTTCCCCATTGCTTGTTTTTGTCAGAGTTTTCAAAGATCACATGGTTGTAGATGTGTGGTATTGCTTCCAAGACCTCTGTTCTGTTCCATTGGTATATGTCTCTGTTTTGGTACCAGTGCCATACTGTTTTGATTACTGTAGCCTTGTAGTGTAGTTTGAAGTCAGGCAGCGTGATGCCTCCAGCTTTCTTCTTTTTGCTTAGGATTGTCTTGGTTATATGGGCTCTCTTTTGGTTCCATATGAAGTTTAAAGTGGTTTTTCTCCAGTTAGGTGAAGAAGGTCATTTGTAGCTTGATGGGGATAGCTTTGAGTCTATAAACTACTTTGGGCATTATGGCCATTTTCATGATATTGATTCTTCCTAACCATGAACATGGAATGTTTCTCCATCAGTTTGTGTCCTCTCTTAATTCCTTGAGCAATGGTTTGTAGTTCTCCTTGAAGAGGTCCTTTACATCCTTCATTAGTTGTGTTCCTAGGTATTTTATTCTCCTTGTAGCAATTGTGAATGGGAGTTCACTCTTTATTGATTTGGCTCTCTGTTTGTCTGTTATTGGTGTATAGGAATACTTGTGATTTCTGCACATTGATTTTATATCCTGAGACTTTGCTGAAGTTGCTTATCAGTTTCAGGAGATTTGGGGCTGAGGTGATGGGGTCTTCTAAATGTATAACCATGTCATCTGCAAGATATTGGCTATGTGTTTGTTGTAAATAGCTTTTATTACATTGTGATATGTTCCATCAATACCTACTTTATTGAGAGTTTTTAGCATAAAGACTGTTGAATTTTGTTGAAGGCCTTCTCTGTACCTATTGAGATAATCATGTGGTTTTTGTCTTTGGTTCTGTCTATGTGATGTATTATGGTTATAGACTTGTTTATATTGAACCAGCCTTGCATCCCCAGGATAAAGCCTATTTGATCATGATGAATAAGCTTTTTGATGTGCTGTTGCATTCGGTTTACCAGTATTTTATTGCAGATTCCTGTGTGGATGTTCATCACGGATATTCGCCTGAAGTTTTCTTTTTTAGTTGAGTCTCTGCCAGGTTTTGATACAGGATGATGTTGGTTTCATAAAATGAGTTAGAGAGGATTCCGTCTTTTTGTATTGTTTGGAATAGTTTCAGATGGAATGGTACCAGATTCTCTTTGTAAGTCTGGTAGAATTTGGCTATAAACCCATTTGGACCTGGACTTTTTTTGGTTGGTAGGCTATAAATTCCTGCCTGAATGTCAGCCCTTGTTATTGGTCTATTCAGAGTTTCAACTTATTCCTGGTTTAGTCTTGGGAGAGTGCAAGTGTTCAGGAATTTATCGATTTCATCCATATTTACTGGTGTGTGTGCATAGAGTTGTTTGTAGTAATCACTGACAGTAGTTTGTATTTCTGTGGAATTGGTGGTGATATCTCATTTATTGTTTTTTATTGCATCTGTTTGATTCTTCTCTCTTTTCTTTTTTATTAGTTTGTCTAGCAGTCTGTCTATTTTGTTGATCTTTTCAAAAAACCAGCTCCTGGATTTATTGATTTTTTGAAAGGATTTTTTGTGTCTCCATCTCCTTCAGTTCTGCTCTGATCTTAGTTATTTCTTGTCTTCTGCTAGCTTTTGAGTTTTTTTGATCTTGCTTTTCTTGCTCTTTCAATTTTGATGATAGGGTGTCTATTTTAGATCTTTCCTCACTTCTCATTTGGATATTTATTGCTATATTTCCTCCTAGACACTGTTTTAATTGTGTCCCACAGATTCTTGTACATTATATATTTTTTCTCATCGGTTTTGAAGAGCAACTTTATTTCTGCCTTCATTTCATTGTTTATCCAGTAGTCATTCAGGAACCAGTTGTTTAGTTTCCATGAAGTTGTACAGTTTTGAGTGAGTTTCTTAATCCTGAGTTCTAATTCGATTGTGCTGTGTTCTGAGAGACTGTTTGTTATGATTTTCATTCTTTTGCATTTGCTGAGGAGTGATTTACTTCCAATTATGTGGTCAGTTTTAGAGGAAGCATGATGTGGTGCTGAGAAGAATGTATATTCTGTGGTTTGGGGTGAAGAGTTCTGTCTATTAGGTTCATTTGGTTCAGATGTATGTTCAAGTCCTGGATATCCTTTTTGATTTTCCATCTCGTTTTCTGTCTAATAATGACTGTGGAGTGTTAAAGTCTCCCACTATTACTGTGCAGAAGTCTATGTCTCTTTTTAGGTCATTGAGAACTTCCTTTATGTATCTGGATGCTTCTGTATTGTGTGCACATATATTTAGGATAGTTAGCTCTTCCTGTTGTACTGATTCTTCTACCATTATGTAATGCCCTTCTTTGTCTCTTTTAATATGTGTTGGTTTAAAGTCTGTTGTATCAGAGACTAGGATTTTACTTTGCCCAGATCTATCAAGAGACTCGCTATGTGTATCAGGTATAGCCTTTCAATATATACATATTTTTAAATAAGAGGCTCAAAAGTAGAAATTACATCCAGATCCATGGGCTACAGAATTGATGTTGTGTTGGCAGGCACAAAAAGAACATTAATCTCTTTCTACATGTCCATCAGAGCTCTTAAGTGACTAGGTCATTGTCAATGGGCAGTAATATTTCAAAAGAAATATTTCTTTCTGAGCAATAATTCTCAAGGTTGGGCTTAAAATATTTAGTAAGCCATGCAGTAAACAGATGGGCTATCCCCCAGACTTTGTTGTTGTATTTATAAAGCACAGGTGAATACATTTGGCATAATCCTTAAGGATGGTAGTATTTTCGAAATGGCACATGAGCATTTGCTTCAACTTAAAGTCAACAGCTGCATTAGCTGCTAATAAGAGAGACAGCTTTTCCTTTGAAGCTTTGAAGCCAGACATTGACTTCTCCTCTCTAGCTATGAAAGCTGTAGATGGTATCTTCTTCAAATGGAAGGCTGTTTCACTCACGCTGAAAATTTCTTGTTTAGTGTAGCAGTCATCATTTATAATTTTAGTTATATCTTCTAGATAACTTGCTACAGCTTCAACATCAGCAATTGCTGCCTCTTCTTGCACTTTGTTACAGAAAATTTTTCCATTAAGCTCATGAAGGAACCCCTGCTGGCTTCAAACTTCCCTTCTGCAGCTTCTTCGCCTCTCTCAGCCTTCATACAATTAAAGAAAGATAGGAACTTTCTTGGATAAAGCTTTGGCTTAAGGGAATGTAGCTGTTTTGATCTTCTATCCAAATCATTAAAGCTTTTCCCGTATCGGCGATAAGTCTGCTGTGCTTTCTTGTCATTTGTGTGCTCACTGGAGTAGCATTTTCAATTTCCCTGAAGTTTTTTGCCTTTGTATTCACAACTTAGCTATTTGGCTTAAGAGATGTAGCTTTCAGCATCTTGGCTGTTGAAATGGCTTTCTTACTCAGCTTAATCATTTTCAGCTTTTGTTTTAAAAATGAGAGACCTGCAACTGAGGGTGCCTGGCACAAATGCCAGCACAAGCCATCACCTTCACTGATCACAGGTAAAGCTAACCATAGAGGGCAAGAAGGTTGACCTTCTCCTGGACACTGGAGTGGCCTTCTCAGATTTGCTTTCCTGTCCTGGACGGCTGTCCTCCAAGTCTGTAACTGTCTGAGGAGTCCTAGGACAAGCAGTCTCCTGATATTCTCTCAGCCCCTAAGCTGTACCTGGGGAGACATACTCTTCTCCCATGATTTCCTCATCATTCCAGAAAGTCCCACTCCCTTACTAGGGCAGGACCTGTTAGCCAGAGCAGGAGCCATTATCTATATAGACATCATCAGGGAGGAAATCCCTCTCTGCTGCCCATTATTTAAAGAAGGGATTAATCCCAAGGTTTGGGCAGTGGAGGGACAATTGGGGCGAGCAAGGAATGCCTGCCCAATTCAAATAAGTCTAAAGGATCCCACCTATTTCCCCTACCAAACACAGTACCCCCTAAGACTGGAAGCCAAAAAGGGGCTAGAGGATATTGTAAGGAACTTAAAAGCTCAAGGTCTAGTAAAGTCCTGTAACAGCCCTTGTAATACTCCAATCTTAGGAGTACAAAAACCTAATCGACAATGGAAGCTAGTGCAAGATCTCAGGCCTATTAATGAAGCTGTGATCCCTTTATACTCAGCTGTACCCAACCCATACACCTTGCTCTCTCAAATACCAGGAGAGGCACAATGGTTTACAGTCCTGGACCTTAAGGATGCCTTTTTCTGTGTTTCATTACACAGAGAGTAGGAACTGGGCCTCAACAGCAGGAGGTGAGCCACAGGCCAGCAAGCATGACCATCTGAGAGCTCTGTCTCCTGTCAGGTCAGCCATGACATTGGATTCTCAAAAGCAACCCCTACTATGAACTATGCATACGAGGAATCCAGGAGGTGTGCTCCTTATGAGAATCTCACTACTGCCTGATGATCTGAGACGGAACAGTTTCGTCCCCAAACCATCCCCACTACATCATCCATGGAAAAATTGTTTTCCACAAAACTAGTTCCTGATAAAAAAGTGTTGGGGACTGCTGTAATAGACTATAGAATAGTATAAACATACCTTTTTTTTTTGAGACATAGTCTCGCTCCGTCATCAGGAGTCAGGCTAGAGTGCAGTGGCTTGATCTCGGCTCACTGCAACCTCCGCCTCCCGGGTTCAAGTAATTCTCCTGCCTCAGCCTCCCCAGTAGCTGGGACTACAGGCATATGTCACCATGCCCAGTTAATTTTTGTATTTTTAGTAGAGACAGGATTTCACCATGTTGGCCAGGATGCTCTCAATCTCTTGACCTTGTGACCTCTCCGCCTCAGCCTCACAAAGTGCTTGGAGTACAAGGTGTGAACCTCCGTGCCCGGCCTAAATGTAACTTTTATATTTAAAAATAAATAAATAAATAATAAAAATGATGTGACTCACTTTAGTATGATACTCACTTTGTTGTGGTAGTCTGGGACCAAACCTGCAATTTCTCCAAGGTATGCCTGTGCTATGGGACTGCTCAGTGATAGGAAAAGGTTAGATTACAAGTGATCTTTTGACCGTGTCAGGATTCAGATTTTTTTTTTTTTTTTGCATGAGTTGGAACTTCTCTGGAGTTGTGAGCAGAGGACTGTCATGATACACTTTATGTTCCAAAATGATGACTCTGGCTGTCATGTGGAGAATAGGAATAAGAGGTAGAAACAGGAAAGGCATATACAATGAAAGGATACAAAGCAAAATCAAGGAAGAAAATTGACATATGAGACAGGATCTGGAGGGAACCGGTTCATAGCTAAAATCCTGTTTCAATAATTCTATCTATGTGTCCCTAAAAGAAAACACTCCCAGTGAGGTGAAATTTTAACAGCATGTCTAGTTGTTCATTTTGCATGACAGGAAAAATATTTCGTATACTTATTCATGAGCACTGGCTAATTGTTTGGTTAATTTTTGAGGAACTTGGAGAAACCCACTTAGATTTGTGTCAAGGAGATCTGGAGGAGAAGTGTTTGTTTTTGACCCCTGATAAAGTGACAGAGTATGAAGATATTTTTGTCCTATTTGAATGCCATGGCTTCAGCTTGGCAGCTCGTGCTTTTATACCACCTCCCCCTAGCACCCCTCCAGAGCTCAGTTTAGTGGCTTCTTTCAATGACATCTGCTTGTCTCGCCTTCCTACACATTTGGTTTCAGCAATTCTAACATTATTATAATAGTTGTTACAATAGTCCCTTTATTGAATCACCTGGTTTGTTTGTTGTTTGTTTGTTTTTAAATCTCTATCTCACTAACATAGTTGGTTACCTTTTTATACTATGAGTTAATTGAGCTTTAATACATTCTTTAAGATAAAGCAAGTACTTGTTTATCAGTTTCTTGTAAAAAAAATAGTTGCTTTTGTTTGTTTGTTCTTTTGTTGGTTGTTGTTTATCATTTTGTGGTTGTGTTGAGGAAATTGTATTTAAAATTTTATCTGGGCTTTCCAGGTTATGAAATCAGAAGGTCTTGGGCAAAATGATCTTGTTTCTCTGAACCAAATGTATATCTGGCTTTACTTTTCTATGTGGAAATAACATAAGAAATGAGCGTGGGTCAGTCCACCTTTACTACACAATTTGCTGGGAAGATTCGATCAACTGCATACCCAGTCCCTATAAAGACTTGTTCTATTTCATTTACCAAAGAATGCCTATCTTGAGTAAAGAAAACAGTGCCATGGCCACAAAGATACACAAAAATACATAAACTGAAACCTCACCATAGCTATGGGGTTTCTTAAGAGCCCTATTGAGATATGAAGGAAAATTTTGAATTCATCTTTCATGATATAGTTCCATCATTTGTAAAATTGAATACCTACCAATCTCTCTTGAGTGCTATTTAGTTACTTAGAATGTTATTATTCTTTAAGAATCATGAATGAAAGTAATTATGCAAGAGCAAATTATGATCACTATTCTTAATGCTAACAATGAAAAACAACATTTTTGTTCTTTTCCATGTTATAGATGGTGATTGGTAACTTGTAATTTTTAAACACTACAGAAGACTACAAATTTAAGAAAATGCAAGTTAAAAAACCTTTATAAAATAGAGAATAAAATATACAATGGAGGGAATTTATTTTACTAACTACTGTATCATGAATAAACAAAATCATGTCTGATTTTAAGTATATACTAGTGGAATAAATATGTGTAGAAATAATTCTGTTAATATAGGTACATTCACAATTATATTAAAAAACTAACCACAAATCATATCAATCTGAATTCTGATCTACATTAAAATCTATATGAAACAGACATACTTGTTTTACAATGGAAATAATTAATTATGTGATAAAATTGCTCCTTAAGCAATACAATCTAAATAAAGTAAGTTCAAAAGAAGTAGCTTTTTTTGTTGTTGTTTAGGAACCCAAAAATATTTAGATAACATAACTATGTTAACTTATAAATATGGATATTTTAATATTGTAATATGAATAAGAGCCACAGTAAATACTATTTTAATTTCATTTTCATTTCTCTATATTTGTTTGATGCTTATAAATCAGTCCTATGTAATTGTGCTAATATATTTCTTGAATTTTAATGTATCTACATAGATCATTCTTGTGTTAGTGTATTATTTTCCTGCATTTACACAGTTATTTAGTTTCATGAAACATTGCCAAATTGGCATATCTTTCTACTTTCTCCTTCTGAAACTATCTTTCTGGTTGTGATAAAAATCTGAAATTCAGAACAGGTATTCTTACCATGAAATTGTATTAATAAATTTAATTAACAAAAGCAACATTATTTCAGTGACTTGCAATTATGAAACTGGCAAAGCTAACTGCTGTCATTTTTTCAGGTACCTAAATCTTATGAGAGTCTATAAAATGTGAAGTTAACCATAGTGGCCTATATGAGATATTTTTTAATACTTCTTTAAAAGAAAAACAAATAAACAAGAAAAAAAAGATAAAGAAGCAACAAAAGCCTTCATCAGAATTAATATCTCTCAGAATCCCTACTGATTTGACTATTATTGTTTTGACTTTCCTGGATTCTATACTGCCTTAGCTTCTTGGGTCTGAGTCTGTCTTTCTGAATCCAGGCCTTATGTAAGTGAACACTTCTGGGGGAGGAGAGTTTACATCATTCTGCATATCTTCTTCTCTGTTTTTAGGTAAATATCTCATTTATCCCCTTTTTAGTGAGCGACAATTACTTTCATTCTGCAGAAGGTGTGCTGTTGAGGACTGAATATTTGTCTATCTATTTTCCCCCTCCAAATTTATATGCTGATGTCCTGATTCCCAATTACTGGAAGGAAATTAGATTATGGGGTTGGAGCCTGTGTTAGTTCATTTTCACACTGCTGTAAAGAATGACCTGAGGCTTGGTAATTTATGAAGAAATGAGGTTTAAATAAATCAAAGTTCTGTAGGCTTAACAGAAGTTGTGGCTTAGAGGTTTCAGGAAACTTACAATCATGAAGGCAGAAGGCAAAGGAGAAGCAAGGCATGTCTTACATGGTGGCAAGAGAGAAAGAGTGCAATGGAGCCAGTGCCACATTTTAAACCATCAGATCTGTGAGAACTCTAGCACGAGACAGCACTAATGAGATGATACTAAACCTTTAGAAACCACCTCCATGATCCAATCAACTCCCCTCAGGCCCCACCTTCAACAAATGGGGATTATAATTTGACATTAAGATTTGGGTGAGGACACAGAGCCAAATTATATCATTCTGCCCCCAGCCCCTCCCAAATCTCATGTCCTTCTCACACTTCAAAACACAATCATGCCTTCCCAACAGTTCCCTAGAGTCTTAACTCATTCCAGCATTAACCCAAAAGTCCAAGTCCAAAGTCTCATCTGAGACAAGGCATGTCCTTTCTGCCTATGAGCTTTTAAAATCAAAAACAAGTTAGTTACTTCCAAGAAACAATGGGAAAATAAACATTGGGTAAATTCTCCCATTTCATATGGGAGAAATTGTCCAAAACAGAGGGCTACAGTTTCCTGGGCTACAGGTCCAAAACCCAGCAAGGCAGTCATTAAATTTTAGGGCTGCAAAATAAGCTTCTTTGATTCCATGCCTCACATCTAGTCTATACTGATGCAAGGGTTGGGCTTCCAAGCCTTTGTGTAGCTCTGCCCCTGTGACTCTGCAGGGTGCACCCCCCACAGCTGTTTTCATGGGCTGGCATTGAGTGCCTGTGTCTTTTCCAGTAAGATGGTGCAAGCTTTCAGTGGATCTACCATTCTGGGGTCTGGAGGATGATGGCCCTCTTCTCATAGCTCCACTATGCAGTACCTTAGTGGGGACTTTGTGGGGACTCCTACCTCACATTTTCCCTCTGCATTGCCCTGGTAGAAGTTCCCCATGAGGACTCTGCCCCTGCAGCAGACTTCTACATGGGCATTCAGTTGTTTTCACACATCTTCTGAAATCTTGGCAGAGGTTCCCAACGTCTTGCCTTCTGAGCACCCACAGGCTCAACATCACAGGGAAGCTGCCAAGGATTGAGGCTTACACCCTCTGAGGCAATGTCCTGCACTATACATTGGCCCCTTTTAGCCACAGCTGAAGCTGGAGTGGCTGGGACAGAAGGTACCATGTCCTGAGGCTGCACAGAGAAGCAGGGCCCTGGGCCTGGCCCACAAAACCATTATTCCCTCCTAGACCTCTGGGCCTGTGATAAGAAGGGATGCTGCAAAGATCTCTTAAGTGCCCTGAAGAGATTTTCTCCATTGTCTTGGCTATTAACATTTGCCTCCTTATTACTTATGCAAATTTCTGCAGCTAGTCTGAATATCATGCCAAAAAATAGGTTTTTCTTTTCTACTACATGGTCAGGGTGCAAATTTTTCAATCTTTTAGACTCACCTGCCCTTTTAAATATAACTTTCAATTTCAGATCATTTCTTTTTGAATGCACATATCTGTATGCTGTGAAGAGCAACCCGGCTCCATCTTGAACACTTTGCTGCTTAGAAATTTCTTCTATCAGATACCCTAAGTCATCCCTCTCTAATTGAAAATTTCACAGATTCCTAGAGCAGGAGCACAATACTGCCAGTCTTTTTGCTAAAGCATAGCAAGAGTGACCTTTGCCCCAGGCCCCAGAAAATTCTTCTTCTCCATCTGAGACCATCTTAGTCTGAACTTCATCGCCGATATCACTATCAACATTTTGGTCAAAACCATTCAACTAGTCTCCAGAAAGTTCCAAACTTTCCCACATCTTCCTGTCTTCTTCTGAGCCCTCCAAACTGTCCCAACCTCTGCCTTGTTACCCAGTTTCAAAGTTGCTTCTACATTTTCAGGTATCTTTATAGCAGTGCCCCACTCTTCTGGTACCCATTTTCTGTATTAGTCCATTCTCACACTGCTATAAAGAACTACCTGAGACTAGGTGATTTACGAGGAAAAGAGGTTTAATTGACCAGTTCTGATCATGACTGGGAGGCTCAGGAAACTTACAATCATGGTGAAAAGCAAAGGGGAAGCAAGGCATATCTTACATGATGGCAGGAGAGAGAAAGAGCACAAGGGGCAGTGCCACACTTTCTAACCACCAGATCTTGCCAGAACTCTATTAAAAGACAGCACTAGGGGGGCAGCACTGAATCATTAGAAACCACCCCTGCGATCCAGTCACCTCCGACCAGACCGCACCTCCAGCATGTGGGGATTATAATTTGACATGAGATGTGTGTGGGCACACAAAGCCAAACCATATCAGAGACCTGATAAATGGGATTCGTGACCTTATAAAAGAACCAGAAAGTTGCCTCACTTTCTTTCTCCCATATGAGGATACAACAAGAAGTTGGCAGTCTGCAGCCTAGAGGAGGACCCACACCAGAATCTTGACCATGCTGAAACCATAATTTCGAACTTCCATTCTCCAGAAACTTGAGGAATAAATCTGTTGTTTATAACCTATGACGTCTATGATACTTCATTATAGCAGCTCAAACTGACTGATTGGCTCCATTCCACCAGCACATTTCTTTTTCTTTGTGGCCTGCTACAATGCATTATTGCTTCATCAGTTTTCTATTTAATGTTTATCAACAAATTATGCCCTCTGTAAATTTCCATGTTCATGTAAACTTGTAAATATGGTATATTTCCCAATTTGTGAATATGGTATATTTCAAATTTTCATTCATAAGTTCAGTTAATACCCAAAATGAATTATTTCTGGTAACAGTATTATAATTATGTTTATAGAATCAAGCCAATGCCAAAATTTTTAAACAATATTACTCGGCTATATGAAGCCAAAATCATTAAAACATGTTTACTCTGGGAAATACATTTATCTTTCCAAATTGTTATAACTTATATTTCTAAAACTATGGTGACTTGGATGTAAGCAATCTATAAGTAGTAATGAAATACATGCATTTAAAAAATATGTCTATTATCATTAGCAGCAACCCCTCCCAAACCTGATGCTACTCCATGCAGTTTGTTTTTCACAAAACAATTTCAAATTTCTTATCATACTGGGAGTCCCCAAGAACAGTTTTGCATGGGCCTTAAGAAATAAACCTAAAACGTTTTATGTAGTATCTACCCTAGCCTATCTGCTATTTTTCTCCTTTTCTCACTACATATCTATTTTATCTTGTCAGACTTATCAACAGTAACCCTCAACAGCATTGCTTGTTCAGTTAGTGTTACTTATTTTCAATGTCTAGCTTACTTCTGCCACCACTGGGTCCTCCACCAATGTCAATGCTGTCAACCTTGCTGATATTACCTTCCTATCAAGAGTTCACACACTACTACTAATGTTAATAACACTGGTTCCTTATAGGCTCAATTTTCCAAGAATATTATAAAGAATAACTTTTTTGCTTTTCTTAATTATTTTATTAAAATCTTCACAGCTATGTGAAATAGACCTAAGGTCATAGAGGGTTTGCAAGTTAGACATGATAAGAAAGCAAAATTTTAGGATGCTAAAAGGAAGTTAAAAATAAATTTCATAAGAAAAGTCTCCCAAATGTTTTTCCTTTCTATGTTCTCTTCTCCTTCATCAACAGTATTGCCTTTCTAGACACTGGATTTCTTAAAATCTAAAATATAACATATGTAAGAAGTGGGCATAGGAACATAGGCAATTTTTTTAAAAAAATAACTGAGTATCCATTATTCAGGCAAAGACATACAATATTATTTTAATTTTTTTACAGGAAGCTAAAAATTTAGATTTTAAATGTATCTATTTTGATGTGCATGGCTTCAGGTCTTTTGTTTTCACTGCTATATTGAGTGATTGTACAAACATACTGTAAATTATCATGCCATTTGTAGGTCCTGAATAGAGTTTTGTACATTTTTTTGTTGTTTCCACAACACTGATGTGAACAGTTTTGTAAATATATCTTAATATACATGTGCAAGAGTTTTTCTTGGGGAGTAACTAGGAGTGGGATTGCCAATTATAGAATATGTGCATACATGTTCATCTCTACTAGGTTATACTAAACTGATTTCCAAGTTCCAAGTTAATAGTTACAATTCCCACCAGCCAGCCTTGTCTAACATGATGTTAGTTGACTTTTCCCATCTGCTGAGCACAAAATTGTATATCACTGTGGTTTTAATTTTCATTTCCTTGACTATTTATTAATTCAACACCTTTTTATACATTTTATGGGCTATTTGTGCTACTTTTTCAGTAAAATTTATGAAATTGTGTTGTCATTTCATTTATTATGATAATGTGAAGCATTTATTTTGGATTGTATTTTAGTCATTATAGTTAGAATATCTGAATACTTTGGTTGTCAGCTTCCAAGCCAAAATATCATCAAATAATATCCTTCTGTTCTAGTTTCTGTCACTCTGAGCCCAACTGATACTCATAAGAATGTTGCATTCTTCTGTGTGAGACACTACAAAACCATTCTCTGAAACTTCAAAAGAATCTTCCTTTTATTGATAGAGTCAAAGAATTGATCAATAAAGAACTATTGATCATAGGAGTTATTCATTAGTTATTCTGGATACATGCTATGTTAATTTTATGTGTTGTAAGCTCTATTTTTTTGGATTGTTGACAAATGTTCACCTTTTGTAAGTGTCTTTTGGTGAACATAAATTCCACCTGAAATTGTTTATTGTATTACATGAGATAGGACTCCCATTATTACCATTATTTACCCATGAATCTATAATACTCTGTAATTTTGCAATGTTAGGCAAACATTCTGGTTATCTTAGACTTTAAGCTCAGTCATAGATAGTAATTAATTATTGGGGCTATAAACTATGCCAAGTGGAGCAGAGTATTTCACTTTGGCTGCAAATACAAATACATTCCAAGGTTTATTCTTTGATGTAACATTATGAAGAATGTTTTGTTTCCTCCATCATTGAAGCTCTTAAGTTAATAAACATCACTGGATTTGGCCAGATTCAGACACTGATAGAACAAATGCAGAAATGAGACACTGGTTACCTGAATTGTAATTTTGGCTGTATGTTACTTCATTTCGTGTTCTTGGAAAAGTAGAAAAACTCTTAAGTTTCTAAGTATTATTTATAACTATGCCAAAATAAAAGTAGCTACCCATTTCCATTCATTAGTTTAAATACATATCTAAAGATTGTTGTTAATTGATTGTGATTATTTGAAGCACTGGCTTTAGATTGTATTTCAGTCATTGTAGTGAAATCTTTATACTTTGACTGTCAGTTTCTAAGCCAAAAACGTATCAAATAATATTTTGATGCTCTCGACCCTTTCACTGAGAGCTAACTGATACTCATAAGAATGCTGCATTCTTATGTATGAAATACTACAAAACTATTCTTAGAACTTTAAAAGGGTCTTCCTTTTATTGATAGTGTCAAAGAACAAGAGGACACTGAAAAAAACACTATTGGTTGTCTTATTTCATAACTTTCAAGCATATACTTTTTAATTTTCCACACATTCACTGCCTAATAGAAGGGAATCATGGTAAACAAGCCTGTTCATGTCAGCAGTGACACACTTGCCCACATACTTAGTCCACATTTCTTGAGTTTTCAGCCTCTCTAGAAGCATAATTCAGAAACCTAAAATTACTAAAAGCATTTTACAAAGAATAAAAGGAGCAAAAGCAACATTTCTAGAATAACAGGTTTTTTAAATCAAAGCATTTTCTAGACATATAGAGAATAATAATAAGGTTGTGATTTACCATGTTCTTTATATTTGATATAATTTGTTAATACTCAAAGCTAGCCAGCACACTGCTATTAAGCAGAGCATGGGGAATGTTAAATAATAGAAAGTAATAGAAGTTTTATCACATAGAAAAATAATCTGATCAATTACTATAAATAAATACAAAATAGAAAAAGATAAGAAAAAACTACATTTGCAATTTAAAGCTATCGGGCAGGTGTGTAATGTCACATGCTTGCAGAATCCTATTTATAAATGCACATTTTAATACCAACTCATTGGCCCTATTCATTAAGGGGAAAAGTACTGATTAGAAACAATTTTCATTTTTTCCATGCACCCCAAGAGTTCTTTCTTTCTTAAAAAATTCTTTCTAATTAGATAGTTTAGACTCATTTTTAATGAATTCATAAACTTTCATGAATTCATAAATATTTTCTCTGAAATTGTTGCTTAAGCAGTATGTACACATATGTATACATTTACATAATGTATACATTATAAATGTGTGTGTGTGTGAGGTGTGAGAGAGAGAAAAAGTGAGAAAGATGAGAAAAATCATGGAATAATTTTATTTAAAGAGAAAATCATTAGTGAACAATGAGTATAATAAATTTGTATTGTAACCTTGAAGGTTAAATATAAACAACTATAATTTTAAAAGCCATAAAATTCAACACTGCATTAAAAATTAATAAGAATGCTTCTCTTTATGCATTTTCTGTTTTTCTGTGGAAGGAAACTTTCTCTTATATTTTCTATTCAAAGAGCATATTATCATTTGGAATTCTGGCTTATCTTAAGGCAGATCCCATATAAGTATGTATTTTATTCTGTAATTGTAGCTTTTAAAGCAAGAGTCAGATATAATTTATTTATGTTTCAGAAATATATGGTTGTAGTAGTGCCAAAGATAAATGGAAGTTCAGGGCATCATGAGTCAACCATAGGAGTAGGGGAAGTTAGTTAGGAAGCCAAGGTTAGAAGCTGAAAAGGGGATGATAAGCATATAAACAAGAAAGGTAGCAGTGGTAATGAAAGGTAGAAGGCAGATTCCAAAGATATTCAGGAGACGAAATTAACATGATGTGCTGACTGATTGAATGTGAGAGATGAAATAAATGAATAAGTTGAGGATCCTAATGAGGATTCCTAGTTTGGGTGACTCACTGAATAGTGATTTCATTAACCAAAAGGAAAACTAAAGAGGAAAGGGAGATTTTGGAGAGGAAAATAAAGACTTTGGCCTGGATGTGTTGAAATTAAACTCTCTATAAAATATACCTTGTAACCATTTTACAATACAGGTTATATTACATGATTGGGGAGAATATTAAAAATACAGATTTTTTAAATTCACTGGAAAAAAGATCAGTCATATGAAAGGATTAACTTAACCCTCTAAAATCATATAAAATGAGAAGAGAAAAGTTCTAAGAACTGAACCCTGCATTACGCAAATATTTAACATTTAGTTAGTGAAAGATATACCAGGAGAGATGGAAAAAAAGAGTGGCCAGAAAAGAGAAAGCAGAACAAAGGGATAGATATTGTGCTATTGAGTTTCAAGAGTGAAATGATTTACAATAAAAATTGCTGCAGATATTTGGAGAAGACGTCATCATTAAAAAAAATCACTATTGGCTTTTTGAACAGTTTTTGAAGGAGCATTTGGGGCAGACACCAAATTGCACTGGGTAGAGGAATTAAACTGAATGGTGAATTACTCATAAGCTCATGAAATTGTCTCCAATTGTTATCTTGTGTATGAGACCTGTTTAACTATATCATGGGAATACTTTATTACACTTCATCTTGAGTTGGCTCCAAGTTGGCACTGCTGCTAGATAGGGTTTTTTCATAACTATGAGCCCCCTTTTAAACAAATACTTAAAAGGGATTAATCTTCTGGCTTAAAGATTTTTAAGACTAAAATTACAACCATTTCTCTCACTCTTCCTGGAAATTTATAAACTTTAATCTCTGAAATCTTCTCCGCTCTCTGAATGGTTTGGTTCCTGTATACCATTTTGATACTTATGGTGGAAGCTATTATTCACTGAAAACAAATAATTTTAGTTCCCTCAGATTTGAATGTATTTAATAGTAGCTGATAGAAATTTTAAAAATACATAAAAAGGCAATGGTTCACCTCTTTCAGAAGACAGTATTTCAAAATGTCAAATTTCCTACACTATTACAAATGAGTATGTAATAAATAGAACTGTAAGGCACTCTATTAAGATTATTAGGCAAATCTGGTGTGCACTCCTTTAAGGTCATACAACATGTATTAATTAATTTTGTTGCTACAAAACAGAAGAAATCATAAAAGCAACCAGAATATCTATAAGGATTTGACCTTAGATGTCAGTGTAATAGAATGCCTTTCCATTTGCTAAAATAGTGCAAGATATCGTGGCAAACTACATTCACCACTTAAGGTCCTGCTGAGAAGTCTGCTTTAAATCACCGTATTTTCTACTGAATACCCTTCACTCAGTTTTAAAATTTTTATCTCTTTCATATAACACCTTTCCACACATGTTCAGTACAATTCAGATATAACCATGCATATTATACAGCTTTCCACCAGGAAAGAGATAGCGCATTCAGATCTGAATAAATTGAAGGGGTTTAGTGAAAAAACCATTCACATTGTTGTACTGAGGAATAGGAAACCCACAAAAGACAGTGAAATTTCTGGGGCTAGAATGGCTTCCATAACAATCCAAAATATTTGGAGTGAGAGAGGCAACCTGGAAACTAGAGACAGAGAGCCATGATGCAAATCTATTTGCAGAAGATGAGGTCATTCTGTGGAAGGTCAGACAGAGTGCAGCAGAGCAAGGAGAGAGTAGAGAGAAGAAATTTTGATTTAATTATCTCTTTTCCTTCCTTTTATTCCTTGCCAGTGGTTCTCAATGATGGAACCCAGAGGGCAAGAGAGTCTGTTGGTATAGTCAATACAACATAGAGTCCACTACAGCATAGTCGCTACTCAAAACACTGTTACATTATATAACTTAACACATGTTATGTTATATCGATTTAGACTATATAGAGCATTCTGCAGGGACCTCCATCTGGATGGAGAGTAACACAGAATATATTTAGGTAGGGTTAAGTATATATATATATATGTATACACACACACACACACATACATACATACATATATATGTATATAAAATGAAAGAAATGAAAGGGGATTCAATATAGTCCTCAAGGAAATAAACATTTTAAAGAATATAATATTTTAATATACACCATTAGAATGGGTAAAAAAGAAAACAAAAGCAGTGAGACAAAAATAAAAAAAATTGATATGACCAGAAATTAGTGAGGAAATTGAATAGTCTAAAGTGTCATATATTGCTTTTCAGAGTGCAAATTGATATATGACTTTGTTATATTCTACCCAAAATGTTACAACCTAAGACCAAACAACATATGGAGAAATGTGTTATTTTGTGTAGATTTGTACAGAATGCTGATAACAACACTACTTATGAAAGTCAAAAGCAGAAACCAAAATATACACCAACAGTAAGATCAATGAGTAAATTGTGGCATATTTATGTGATGAAATTAAAGCAAATATCCAATAGTATGGATAAACTCACAAATAGTGCTTAGTGAAAAAAGTCAAACATGAAAAAAATTAGTATGTTTTAATTTATATAACATTCATATAACAAGGCCTATGTTGTTATATAAAATTAAAAGTGGTGATAATCTTCATATTTTGATTTGAGTGGTGATTATGCAGGTATATTCACTGTGCAATTATTCACCAGGCTAAATGATTATAATTTGTTCTCTTTTGTGTATGTATTTTATAATAAATGTTTAAAAGAGGATTTTCTTAAAAGAAAATGGTAAGGTAAGTATGGATGAAAGGTCTAATGAAGATAGCCAGCACACTACAGAAGTGAGATATCTCCCCTAACTTCTGGCTTTGCCTAGCACTTCCTGGAAATAATGCTCACCAGTATAGCAAGCAACTTCTGATTTGGTCATCAGAGGTCATTATGCAGAAGATAAAATGTAAAGATTTCATATCCTTAGAATTGGGAAAACTTGTATTTGGCTGTAGTTATATCACAAACCATCTGTTTATTAATTTCTTCGTGTCTCATTTTCCTCATTGTGAACTGATGAGATTAAGAGAAATAATTACTAAAATTTATTTTCTTCCAGTTCGGTGTCTTGCCAATTATAATTTAGAAAGATGATAGATAGATGCATACATACATAGGTACATACATACATGCACAGCTAGCAAGCTAAATAGTAGACAGAAACATAGATACACAGATGCCTATACACATACATACATAGATACCTATATACATATCTACATGGCTGGATACATAGATGGCAGATACACAGACACTTATACACATAACAATGTACACAGCTAGATGGATGGATAGATAGATCAAACCGTAATGTGAAACAAGGTATTTATGCTCTTTCATGTGTTTATGTCTTTGTAGATGTACTCAAGACGCATCAATATGAAATTATAATCAATGAAAATCCAGCAGTAGTTCTGAAAAAACAAGCTAACAAGATTAGGACTAAGTCAAAAACCAAAGCAAATAGAACAAAGACAAGAATCAAGTTCTAAATCAACCAGTACCTTAAATTAAGTGTCACAAGAAGCTGGACACATGAATGTGTATGACAAAGAGGAGTATGTCTTAATGTTACATTTTTGTAGTTTGATGGTCTAATTTTATCCCGTCTACAAGACGGATCTTATATCTAAGGGAAAGTAATCAATAATTAAACAGGGAAGTACCTGCTTGCCTGGCAGTTCTCATATTTTAAAATACAAATAAGATTTTCCTCCCAGAAGAAATATATTTTCATGACAGGTAGGAAGACAAATTGTTTTTTAAAAAAAAACTGCATCTGACAATAATTAAGCCTCTATTAAGCCTGTTGTTTATTTTTAAGTTCAAATTTACTTAACAGCCGTTAAAATATCAGCATTTGCATTTGCCTGTAGTGAGATTCTTCTGTGTGCTTCACAGTGGTTCACAGCAGGGAGTCAAGCCTAATAATGATGGCATGTTAATATTAGAAGAATCTACAAGTAGCTCGAAAAATTGAGAAATGAAATCATGTTTTAAAAGTAATCTTTATTTTAAATGTCTGGTTTTTTTAAAAATCATTTTAGATTCATAAAGAAATTGATTTTTATTAGTTTTAGGTTCTTTTAGGATGCTCTATTTTTCTTTTGAGCTAGTTGGAATCAAATTCATTCAGAGCTTAATATCAAGTGAGTAGAGTCAAATTGGAGGCCAAATAGAATGTAGGGTATAAGAATCTGGGCTGACGAGTCTAATAGACATGTTCTAGATCTTATATAACAAATAAAATAACAGTTTTATTTTAAAAATATGTTTACTAGATCAGGCACAGTGGCTCATGCCTGTAACCCAGAACTCTGGGAGGCTGAGATCACTTGAGGCCAGGTGCTCAAGAGCAGCCTGGCCAACATGGTGAAAGCTCATCTCTACTAAAAATACAAATATTAGCTGGGTGTGGTTGAGCACACCTGTAATCTCAGGTACTCAGAAGGCTGGTGCAGGAGAATTGCTTGCACCCAGGAGGCAGAGGTTGCAGTGAGCTGAGACCATGCCACTGCACTCTAGCCTGAGCCATAGAATGAGACCCTGTCTCAGAAAACAAAACCAAATCAGAAATAAAAATATGTTTACTTATTATCAAATTATTCGCACTGTAGTCTAAACTAGAAAGGGTCCCCCAAAAATGAAATCAAGACAAGTTAAACAAATTTTTTGTACTGTAAAATATTAGAGTGTATATTGCTTGTATTAAGTAATTGGCAATAGGCACTTTTCAAACATGTTGTATCAAATGGGAACGCAGCAAATACAATGACATAGTACCTTTAAGATGTACCAATTATATTGCCTCTAACAATAATTAAGCCCAAACATTGAACCAATTGAGATATAAAGCAAAGAAGTTGTCATATGGAGACCAGATAGAATTGCTATTAAATAATATAAAGCAGAGGGTGAATCAGGTTCCTAATACCAAGGCACAGAATCAGAAAACAGCCTTAGATCTCAAGAGGCTTGCTTAACTCTAGCTCACCCACCCTCAGGAGGAGACATGTCAAACTCACTTCCTGCCTGCGATTTGCTCACCATGAAGAGAGAGTGAGAGATAGAGAGGAGACATAGAGAGAGATAGAGGAAGCAGTACCTAAATATGTCTTGCTTGCCAGGCGCTGTGGCCCACGCCAGTAATCCCAGCACTTTGGGAGGCCAAGGCGGGTAGATCACGAGGTCAAGAGATCCACTCCATCCTGCTCAACATGGTGAAATCCCTTCTCTGCTGAAAATGCAAAAACTAGCTGGGTGTGGTGGTGCGTGCCTGTAGTCCCAGCTACTCGGGAGGCTAAGCCAGAAGAATCGCTTGAACCCGGAGGAGAAGGTTGCAGCAGTGAGCTGAGATCACGTCACTATACTGCAGCCTGGCGACAGAGCAAGACTCCGGCTAAAAAAAAAAAAAAAAAAAAAGTCAGTTAAGAAGTGCTCCTAATATTTTTTAAAATCTACAGTTTGAGCCTTGTAAACTGTGAAAAATATTTGACAAACAAGAAGTGTGAAATATTAGCCCTGATACAAAAAAGCAACATCACCAGAGATCCTATTTCTCTACATGAGGAACACATCAGCTCTTGTATGAAAAGCGTAGAATCTAAACAAAGATGGAGACAAGGCCTGTCACTTACCAGCACATGTGTTCATGTTTTCCACAGTCTCAGAAAAGAAAGAATTGAAATACAACTGGAATTAAGTGGTTCATTTTATAAGATCCTCCTAAATCAAGAGATATATGCACAGTTTTATTTTTGATGCGCAGATTACTATATTAGACAGATATTCGTTGTTATTGTGTTACTGTTTTCAAATTAAGACTTTCCTTTACGAAGCATCTTTACAGATAGATATTGGTGTTAATAGGAATCATGTGATCATTTCAGTTAACACCAAGAGATGGAATTGGTCAAATTATGCATGCAGAATCCTTACAGCATAAAACTTTTAGAAATGCATTTTTAAAAAATCAAGGAAACCTTTACACATATAATAATTAAAATGTTTCAATTGTCTCGATAAACATAAATGAGTAACACCACAATCCCAGTTTTTAACAGCAAATGAGATTTTAGTGTCTTAGAAATTTGTATATACATTCTTATCATTTGAATAATTCTTACTAAATAGAAATCAAAGTAGTTTGCCTTTGTGTGGAATGGGAAAATATTAAAAATTTCGGAAGTATTGACTGCTATCTCGTAGAAAAGTAGAATATCGGTGCGTTGCTATAAATACTACCACAGTTTGCAGAAAGAGTGTATTTAAAATAAAGAGGTGAGAAGTTAAAATTGTGCTATTTATCCATTGCATTTACTATAGATTGAAAGGGATTTGTAAGGCAAAAGAAGCAAAATGAAAGCAAGAAAAGGTCAAAGAAAGTAACCAAGATAGAATGCAGAATAGTTGCTCCCCTAGGGAAATGCACAGCAGGAAAGGCTTAAAGATAATGGCATATACCTCAGTCTAGATATACGGAATGCAGTGCCAGGTTAGGTCTTTAAGTTGTGCATTAAGTAATTTGAATGGAGAATTTTCCATTGCGAATATGTATTTAAGTACCTTTACTCTAGGTAAGTGTTTGTTCAATTGATTGCTGAGCCTAATAATGGTAGTGTCTAAATGAGCCTAATAATGATAGCATCTAAATGATGTTTGCTCGGCACAATGCTCATGTTACATGCAAGTGAACAAGCTTCTGCTAGAGCTCCTATGTTACATCATAGGAAATAGTTGTCATTAAAGCTGGTTTAAGTGTGGCAAAGTGAAGAAAGTAAGTTCAACAAGAAGAAAAATGCTTTATGTTAAAACCGGGACTCTGCAAATGGGCAAAAAAAAAGCTTTTAGAATTATAGAAATCATAATTTTCTACTTGCCCTATTTAAAGTGAGTGCAATCCTTCAACTAAGACCTATTACATGATATGTTATATTAATACTGTGTTTCCCCAACTCATGTCTATTTGTTCTTCCCAGATAAATTTGTACTGTACAAAGGTAGAGAGCAATACTATAATTCCCATCACCAAGTAGTTTATTTATTAATTCACGCAAAGCCCTTTTGCTGCTCAAAATCACTTATGTTTTTCCTGCTATTTCTTTGCTACTAAGGAGTCAGTGCTTCCTCTGATCTATTCATGTGAATTCCATTCATGTTAAATTGAAGTGCTAACAAGTGTGCTTCTTTTGGAGTATGTTGTAAATGTAGTGTGCTAAACTTATTATATAAATCTCTCCAGTATATTCCATGCTATTCTGAGCATTTGTTAGTAATAAATCTTATAAATGTGTCTGAAGTGTTATCTTCAACTGAATGTTTATGAAAATAAAAATTAATAAACTTACATCCATGCAGTGCTTTGTATTTTCAGAGTTATTTGATTTTCAAAGCCTCTCCACAGCACACAATAAGGTAGGTCAGCACTCAAGTATAATTATGCCCATCTAATGGCAGGAAAACTGAGAACTTAGAAAAATTAAGTGAAAAGTTTATCAACACACTTTCATGATTCTGTGGGTAAAGTGACACCAATACCTGTTTGTTATCTGTTGAGGAAATATAATTAAAAATAAAATCTCTCAACCCAGAAATTTAGTCTACAAAGGTAGCAGAGAAAGAAAACACTTTTGTTATTGAGAAGGCATTAAAACAGAATGTGATGTACATCACAGGCAATCCCCTAAGAGATTGCAAAGACAGAAAGAAATTTCACCCTCTTAAACAGCCATGAAGATACAACCAATTACAGACATATTTTCAAGATAAACAATAACAAGTCCTCAAGTTAGAGGACTTGACAACACCATTTGTCAAATATTATTCATGCTAACTTTAGGTAATTGCAGTGACCATCTTGTTAGCTAATTGGCTTTACTGAAAAGAAAAAGCAAACTTCTCTTCATGACAGGATGTAGTTCTATAACTTGTAGCAAGATCACCACCAAAGTCAGGCTCTAACCCTCACCAAGAAACTGGAAGAAAGGATTAGTATCTTCCTTAATGTTTGCATTTCTGAGATGTTTCACTCACTTGAGAAAGATATTACTAAGTCACAAAGCTGAAAAAAAAATCAATATAGTCTTTGAAAAGATGTATATGCATTTCAAATAAATTGGAAAATGTTTATAATTAAAGTAATCCAAGATTATGTTGTAAAAGAAAAAGCAGAGGAGAGAAACCTCTTCTCCCATTTTCAACAAGAAGGATTAAGACTTTGATTTTATATTTGCCTTTGTCTTACACAGAGCAAACTTCCAACTTGGAAGGGCCCAGCAGGATTTTATTGCTGCTGCTCCTTGGGTTCCCCTGGCTGCTTCCTACCAACAAGACCAAGCAAGATACTAAAGCAAATCCATTCTTTGGAGAAAGGTGGGATTTCTGTTGACTGACTTTGGCTCAAGGATATTCTGATGGTTTTGTCAAATCTTCCTTAGACAGCATGGCTGAGTAGGAGCTTCCACTGGAACTTTTCTTCTCTCTCTTTCAGTGTGGTAAAACTTATATCACTGAAGACTTTTTCAGCCTTAGCTGGCTCCCTCTTTATTTACTTTCAGACATGTAACCAGATAAAATTATTTCATGCTTAATACCATCTTGGTATTTGTTTCTTGGAGGACCTGGATTAATAATAAACTCTGGACACACAAAATAGTACAACTGCTGTGGGGTGGTATCATTCAAAATTGCTAATGCATACACCCTTTGACACAGCAATTCCACCTCTGGGGGCTTATCGTCTAGACATCCCTGCACACATCAAAAATGATGGATGGACAACTTTGCACATCACCAGAGCATTGTTAAGAGCATAAGATTGAAAAATACACATGGGGATGAATTCAATGAGATATTGTGTATTCACACAATGGAATGCTATGTATTTATAAAAATGATTAAGATAGCTTTCGCTGTGCCAATATGGAGCAACCTCCAGAGCATGTTGTCCAGGCTGAAGGATACAACTACTCACAGGCACACTATAGCCTTGAACTCCTGGGCTCAAGCTATGTTCCTGCCCCAGTCCCCCAGCAGTTGGGACTACATGTGCATGCCATGTCCCAGGGTATATTTCTAAGAGATGAAAGTAAGGAGTGGAAGAGTGTAAGTAGCATATGTAATTTTATATATCTAAAGAGAAGTAATAAAAATGATATTTTCATATTGGTTTCATGAAATCCTGGAAGACTATTTTATACATTAGGAAAGAAATCATTTTTGGAACAGAATGGCAGAAATTTGGTAGAGAAGGAAATGAGCACAATCAAGTTTTCTAAATATATATATTTTTACTGATATTTGACTCATGTAAATATATTATCAAATAAAAAATAAATGCATCTTATTGAAAGCATGTGGGCACCTAAGCATTAAATAGTAGAATTAATTAGTACTTCATATTACTTTTAAAATGTTGCTTTTATCTTTGCCTTTTTTCTGTACACTAACTTGTGATCAATGATCTATTTGTTAATTTAATATGTAATTTTCAAATACCTGCTACTTATCGGATACTATGCTAGACCCTGGGTTAATACAGCAGAAAAGAGCCTATTCTCATGGAATTATAACCAAAGTGAAAAATAGAAATTTGAAACTGAGATTAATTCATTTGTAGAGAAATGCTAGAGAAAATGAAGTCTACAAGTGTGATTTCACCCAGCTCTGGGGTTCAGTCAGAAAGTGAATCAGTTGCTATTGCAGTAATAATTTGAATTATTGTTCTGGCTTTGGTTGAGAATTCTGAGTGGGCATTACATTAAATTGTATACATATTATGAGAATCTCTGTATTAGAAATGTTTACATGGAAAGAGGCAGAATGTCTTTGAAAATCTCGTTAATCAGATTCAAGCTAGGCATTTTCTAAAATGTGTATTTCTTAAGCTACAATCTAAAGAGGCTGGCACTTCCTTTTTATGTACTGATGTAATAAAAAATGCATTATCAGAACTTGCATAAATTAACTTTCAAATAAATACATAAATTCTCATAGCTATGTAGCATTTTAGTAATCAATGTAGTAGAATTGACAACCTGTATAAATTAAACATATAAATTTAATTATATTATATTATATTTTACATTAAAATATATTTAATCTTGGTATATAAAGATTTTATTTTGCATGTAGGGCATTTTTAAAATTCTCTTTTTAGTTACTTGAAAACAGTCATTTTTAAAGTTAATTTGTGTTATTTAAGCCATATCCATTGAAAAAAGAGGTACAACATACAAAGAATACTAGTAAGCAATCTCCTACATGTGAACTATTTGGTTTAGGAGAAATATTGGTCTCATTGTTTTTAATACCTTTCTTCTAATCCTCCTCCCCTTACTGCTTCACTTTTCTTTTCATGGATAACCTTTATTCTGAATTTTGGATGTATTTTTTACTTGCTTTAGAAAAATGTTATTACTCATTTTAAGTTTTTAAACAACTAATCATTTCACATACTTCTAGAATTTATTAAAATAAAATAAATTGTATATATTTACTTGAAATTTGCTTTTTTAGCTTGATTTAAGGTCTTAAACTTTAGGTTACCCCTACAGGTAGCTGAAGTCTTCATTTATATTGCTATAGGGTATTATATGGTTGTAACACAATTTATTTGTTTATTCTCCTGTTAATAGACATTTAGGATTTTCTTGGATTTTTTGCTATTATCAAAAGTACTCTGATAAGGTTTGGATTTGTGCCCCTGCCCACATCTTAGGTCAAATTGTAATCCGCAATGTTGGAGGTGGGGCCTGATGGGAGATGATGACAATGGGAGCGGATTTTCCGCTTGGTGCTGTTCTCGTGAGAGTGAATGAGCTCTCACGAGATCTGGTGGTTTTCAAAACGTGTAGCACCTCCCTGCTCTCCTCCTTCCTGCCCCAGCCGGAGGTAACGTGTGTCCGTCTCTTTCCTTTGCCTTCCACCGTGATTGTGTTTCCCGAGAGCCGCCCAAGACCCTGAGCAGCTCCCAGCATTGTGCTTTCTGTACAGACTGTGGAACCGTGAGCCAATTAAACAGCTTTTATTTGTAAATTCCCCAAACTCAGATATTTCTCTTTATAGCAATTTAGGAATGGACTGATACATACTCCTATGGAAATACGTATGTCTTGGAATACATATACATGAGGTTCTTCCAGATAAAGATTGAAGATTAGAATTTCTGGTCCTTGTACTTATATGTTACCAGCTTTTTAAGGTAATATCAGTAATTTCCTGAAGTGTTTGTATTTATTTGGATTCCCGCCTATGAGCAACATATGAAAGTTCTGTCATTTCACCTCACCCATATTTGATATTGAAGGCTATGAATTTTTATAACAATGTGGTGACATGTAAAATGGTGCCACATTATGATTTTAATTTGTACTTTCATATTGAAATTACACCAGAGGGTACTTTTTAGTTTTTTTATAAAAATTCAGATTTCCCTTTCTGTTAAATGCAGTGTTTTGTAATTTTTTTCTTTCCCTTAGTAGATGTGAAGCTTTTGTTATACAGAGTACTATTCATTTGTCATTTTTATGCACTGAAAATAATTTCTTGCAATTTGAGATTCTTATTTCTGTTTTTTATGATCCTTGATAAACAATAACTTTTAATTTATATACTCATATTACACAGTAGAATTTTTCCTTTGTTTTGTGTCAATGTTATTTTTTTGCTGTCTTTAAATTATAAATATATTGTCATGAAATGACTTCTATAAATTGTATTTCATTTTTTTTAGATTTTTCTTTATCCAAACTGGAATTGACTTTAGTGTACAGAGTAATGTTGGTTGTACAATTACATTTAGCTGGGTTTTATTCCTCCTCTTTTCAATAGCAAATTGACCAAATAATTTAGTAATGATTAGGTTGGTTGTGGTGTAATCTCATCTGGGAGAGACAGCCAAAGTTTGGGGAGCATGACTACTGTAATTAACAGGTTTATTAGATCCAATTTCTGGTAGCTGGATGCTATTTTTTTCTCTTTTATTTTTCATGCTCTCTAGCCTTTTATAAATTAATTTGGTAATTTTTTTTTTTTGAGATGGAGTTTTGCTCTTGTCACCCAGGCTGGAGTGCAGTGGCATCATCTCAGCTCACTGCAACCTCCACCTCCTGGGTTCAAGCAATTCTCCTGCCTCAGCCTCCATAGTAGCTGGGATTGCAGGCTCCTGCCACCACGGCTGGCTAATTTTGTATTTTTAGTAGAGATGTTGCTTTACCATGTTGGCCAGGCTGGTCTCAAACTCCTGACTTCCGGTGATCTGCCTGCCTTGGCCTCCCAAATTGCTGTGATTACACACATGAGCCATGGCCCTGGCCTTAATTTGGTAATTTTTCACTTGATTTGTTTACTATTATATGATAAATTATAACCACCATTTTGATTTTGGTTTTGGTGATTATCCTACAGATTTTAATATACATACTTATCAAAATCTCTGCCAACGTTGTATCTGCCTTACTCCTGACATTAGCAGGATTAAGAAACTTTAAATCCCAATCACTCTCTCTTAATGTATATACTATTGTTATCTACTTAATTCAATATTTATTTTAGACACCAGAGTTCATTATCATTATTTTTACTAGTAATAATGCTTTTTTTAGTTTATGGTGTTTGTTTTGATTTGCAACAATTTAAACTAATTCCTTATCTCGTTATTTCTTTTGATTTATCAGACCATATAATCCGGGATTATTTTTCTTCTGATTAATGTCGAATTTTAGGAATGTATGTGTCTATAATCTTGATGAGTCTTATTCTCATGTTTTTTGATTCTTGGGATGTCATTCTTCATTGCTTTGTTTCCCATGTCAATTCCTAAGAAATACAGTGTATCTGTAAAGATGAAACAAGAATTATAACTGTCCCTCTTCCATCATTTAAATGAATGTACCTGTATTCTTACTGACTGTAAGGCAGAAAATAATTTTAAAACAGGCAGCATTCTTTACTATATGTATAACCAAATATTATAATTGTGTGCATGTGTATATGTGTACATATATACATACATAATGTATAAACTTTTCATGGGATTTTGGAAGATGAATAATGTCCATCTCCAAAACAAACATATATATTGTATATTTATATATATGAACTTGTATACATATGTATATGTATTTTTGTATACAGACATTATTCATACATTATTCATCTTCTAATAGTCCATAAAAAGGTCATATACTATGGTTGCATACTTGTTTAAAAGGTGTATAAGTTTCCTGAAAGCAATGACAATAGTATTGACCTTCTCTTATTATCTTATCTGATGCTAAACCCAAAGCAGATGTTCCATAAATGACTTAGGTGAAGAACATGGTTCATTTGTACCAGAGCCTAAAAGAGTAATAGTGTTTTGTGAAAAGACATTAGCTGAATTCTATCAATAATTTTGCTTTTCTTGGGCAAGGAATACTGGAATAATTGTTCAAGGTGAAGAAATTGCTTATCACACTGAAAAAAGTGAGAAGTTTTGCACACAAGGGAAGATGTCCTCATGGCTGAGTTATTACTGGGAGAAAAGATTTGAACATGGTTGAGGACAATCATTTCTGGAATTGCGTTCATCACCTGAAAGTTTCTAGACAGGAGGCAAACGCTGACAGAAAGACTGAAGTATTTTATGTTTTCTTAGGTAGGATTTTTGTTCAAGAATGTTAATATTGGAAATATATATACACTTGTAGAGCTATGGAAACAAAAAAGAAAGAAAAATGACTCAGGATCCAAACTGCCTGGAGTCACATCCCAGTACAACTCTAGCTGGCCATGTAACTTTGAGCAATCCTTTCTCCTGTGATGCTACTATTTCGTCATTTGTACAACAGAAATACTCATGAAACCTAACATAATCATTGACAATATAAACGAGTTAATATAGATAATGTGTTTAGACCAGATCAGATTGGTACAATGTCAGCATAATGTTATCTGCTTTTCCACATGGACACCAAGGAATTGAGGAGTGAGCACGTGTCTTATTCATATCAGAATGTTCCATATTTCTAAAGATTGTGACATAATAATAATAGTGATAATAGTAATAATGATAATAGAGAAAATGTATTAACATCTTATTATTGATGTCAGTCAGTGTAATTTTATATTACTTATGTCATTTGCCCCATCATGGTAGGTCTAGTAATATTATTATGTTCACCTTACAGATGAAGAAACCACTGACTAAACAGACTTATTAGCTTGTTCAAAACCAAATAACTGGTAATATTTCAGTTGAGTTAGAGTACTCTCTAGTAACTACTTTGTTATGCTACCTTAAAGCTGTCGGGAATTTGATTAAATGGCTAAACAACAAATTTTCAATAAAACATCATTTATCCTCAAAAAAATTACAGATATATTCAGTGATAGTAATGACTTCACATTCATTTTAGCATTGGGAAATGTGTTTTTTCAGTATCTTTACAGGTACTATAGAGCAATGGTCTCCATAAGGCAAAATAAAATGTGGTACCCTGGTATCTGTTTCTTTAATTGAGCTTTTAAAATATATATCATTTGAATGAAATTATGATTTCATTAACCTATTTTGCCCTTCCTCAAATATGATGACTATAAATATGATAGGAAATTAAAAGTGTCCATTGCTGGAGGAAAGCAATCAAGCCAGATTGACCAATATGCTTACATGCTTGTCTGGAAACTCTTCCCCCTTAGAGAGGGCAGCTGAAGGAGGAGGATCATTATAAATATCTATTTGTCAGTCTACAAAGAAATTAAATGATGCAAACTCAGCCTCAGAATTTCAATGAATCAATTTTACAGAAGGAAATCTAAAATTTTTATTTCTTAGGGATTTCCACTTTAACGGAAATGACAAAACATCCTGGCTTATTTTATTCAGAAGGTGATGGATATAGATTCTGTGATTTTCATAGGCAACCTTAAAATGAGTTTCCAAATACCAAATATTTTAGTATGGAATGATATTTAAATCTGTGGGAAAGAGTCTATTAAGTACTCACAGGTGTGTAGGTCCCTTTGCTGGATGCATTAGAAGCCAGATTCTGTCTGAGCTATGAGGACTTGCATATTTAATAATTTGGCCTTCTTTAAAAATGAGTGTGTTAATAGATATGCTAGTATGTATTATAGATACCACAGACAAAAAAAGAATCAATTAAATAATGTGTTATGTCAAAGAAGAAAAATTAAAATAACAATAAAAATTAGGGCCCAGAGATACACTGCTTCCAACTTTATGAACAAAACAATCTCATTTTTTCCCTTTCCATCTCCCTCTTTCTCTCTCTTTCTCTTTCTCTTTCTCTCTCTCTCTCTCTCTCTCTAGCACACACACAGATACACATGCACATGCACATGCAGAGGATCATGACCAATGGTTCTGAAATAATTACAAAGAACCCAAACTTAGTTTGATGCTAGTGCAGAAACCACCATCCTGTGAATGTATTTATAGGGTTAGCCTTTAGGGAGGGATAGGTATCACAGTGAAGCAAACATCACAAAATGAAAAAATTTCTTTCCAAAAGGACATTGAACATTTTACTTCCCTGCATTGTATGTGTCTACTTACAGTGCCAAAAAAATCCCCTCTCAAATAATTCCTCATCTTTGTTATTGCCCTCTAGCATCATGCTTCATTTTTAACCCATTTTGGAAAGACACTCACTTTAAGAAATTATTTCTCAAAACAACTACAGCCAATGGCAAAGAAAGTGTTAGAAAAGAGAAGTGTGTGTGTGTGTGTGTGTGTGTGTGTGTGTGTGTGTGTGTGTGTGTGTTGAAAGAACCTTAGATTTGTTTACAAATAAGTACCTCTACACCTTTATGTGAACATGATCTAAGTATGATCCTCAGTCAGGTCTCTCATTTAAATAATTATATAGTAATGGCTGAAAATAATAGATGATTTCTTTGTATTCTTCCAATAAAAATAGTTAAACCCTGCATTGGTATGATGTCCTATTTTTCAAATCATACACAAATACTTTAGACACTAGCTTTGGGTGAAATTGTATCCTGAGATTTGATTTGTAAACCAGTGCTTTCACGTTATTTTCTGGTGTTCCCTGCTACTATAAATCCCCACCATATTTAATATGCATTGTATTATAATTGAGTCCACCCCTAATTTAGACCAAAAATTTCTTATTTATTGGACGGGGCTTTTAAATTGTTTTGCTATAACTAGAACTGCTATCTGTAAATAGCAAGAACAGACAAAATATATCTGTTGATGTAATGTTTGAAGATATTTTCCCATAGAATTCTTATTAGAAATGGTAGAGACCAAATATATGTGTTTGGGGAGTCTAATTATTAGAGAAACACCAGACAAATCCAAATAGAGGGACATTCTACAAATTTCCCAATGAGTACTCCTCAACTCTGTTAAGGTCATAAAAAGTAAACCAGAGAAACGATCACAGCCAAAACTTAGCCTAAGGAGACATGGCAATGAAATTGATATAACATGGCAACTAAATATGCCATCACAACCAAGTATCTCATCCAGGATGGGATTCTGGAACAAAAAAAAAAAAAAGGAGCATTAGATAAAACTAAGAGAATCTAAATAAAGTATGTGTGTTACTAACAATATATCCATATTGGATCATTCATTCTAACCAATGTTCCATACCGATGTAAAACATTAATAATGTATGAAACGTGATATGGGATATGTGGAAACCCTGTTTTGTCTTTACAATTTTGATGTATATTTAAAATCAGTCTAAAATAAAGTGTATTAACCAAATTTAAAAAGAAAAAGAAAAGAAATGGTAGAGACCAAGTCTTCACCAAAAATATCATGTAAATGATTTATAGTGAAATTAATGTAATAGAGGTCATAACCTGAAGTTCGAGTCATAGGAGTAGATGTCCAGAAAGTTTAGGGACGATGCTGTTTTCTCCTCATTTTCTGCTAAGCCACAACCTCAGGCGAAACCTATTTGGAAATAAGGTAAGTCAACATGGCAACACCAGCCCCAGTCTCTAATTCTCTTACAAATGTTGGTGCTTTTCTTCCCCTATGAGCAATATATTTCCTCAAGTGTCTACTTTGGGAAAAAGAAAGAGGAACACTGATATTCCTATTAATTGTAATATCAGTGTTCCAGAGAATTGTAAATTCAGAACAAATTACAATTTCCCTTTTTTAAGAGTAAATTATTTTAGTCTTAAAAAATAATTTCATGTCTCTTAGGGGGAATAAAAGCAATAGGCACACACTTATTTGCATTAATATGTGATTGATTAATATCCCCACACCCTTTCTGTTCATTTATACTGAAAAATAAGGTACATCTTGGCCATAATGGATTTTCTTTTGGTAAGATTCCAAGCACTGCTCCATGTTATAAATAACAATATGCAAACAGATGCAGAACTTCTTCTTCTAGTTACCTCCAAGTTCAAGGAGTTGTGCTAGAAAACCTGTTTTTAATATTGCTTCCATCAGGACCACTTCTGTGCAACTGCCCATCTAATTCCTCTTTCTATAACAGGCTTTCTAGCAACCACAGCTTCTCAGTTTCTGACCTCTGCCTGTGATCTTCCAAACTTGCCACCTCCTCAGACTTTTCCACTAGCCTTTCTCCTAGGTCAGCTCTACTTGCAGGATCTTGCACTCTCATCCTCAGTCCCCACGTTTTCTTCCCAGAAATACCTTCTGTTTAATCCTCAAGCCAAACGCAGAAAAGTCTAGAGACCTGAAGTCACCAAAAGACCAGAGCCCAGTACCCGGAAAATAGCAGCTAATATGTTGCCAGAGAGAGAGAAAAGTGTCAGTGAAAATATGATTGAAAAGTATGCACATGCATTCTCCTTGAGTCTTTAGTCTTTGTTTTGTTTTTGTATAAATCAGTTTAATAGTGCCCATTGCTCACAAGTGTATGAAGAATGAAAGCTCATTTTTAAGAGCTGACTAGGAAAAAATGTTTCAAACATTTTTCTCAAGTACAATTTAGCATTATAAATAGAAACACAAATTAGAAGTCCCCAAACTGTGCAAAATTCTAGTCTAAATTAGATTTCCAGAAATTAATTTGAAGAAATATTTACAGGTATGTTCATATTCACCTCAAGTTTACTTAGCACAACATTTTCATAATAATGATATATTGTCAGTGACGCTAATACCCAAGAAAGAAAAAAATGATCAGGTTACTTATGGACATGCTGGACAACACACACATATCCACTAAAAAAATATGTAACCACTAAAATGGCATTATAAAGGATGATTAAAGGATCAGGAAATTGTTCATGATTTATAAATTGTGTAGAAAACTGCAATAAGGTACACAAAAACTTTAACACAATTTATCTCTGAGGTATTGGAAATTTTATTCTATTTTTATGTTTTCCTTTATTTCATTGAAACCTATAAATGTGATGGATAATATTTATAAGTAGATATATTACTAAAGATATAAATTTTTTGTTGAATGAATTCATGAATTAATAAGAATGATTAAATAATTAAATGAGACACTGGAGCCTATTGAGGGGTATGAAAGCGAGGGAAGGGATAGTAGAGGGTGGGGGGATTGGGGTGGGATAACATTAGAAGAAATACTTTATGTAGATGACGGGAGTATGGATGCAGCAAACCACCACGGTACGTGTATACCTATGTAACAATCCTGCACGATCTTCACGTGTACCCCAGAAGTTAAAGTATAATAAAATAAAAGAAAAATAAATGTACAGGTTAGCTATAAACCCTCTGATCTGTGTATGATATCCCTTTCCTTTTATTCACTTCTAAAAACACCAATGATCTCACTGTTCCTTGTTTCTTACGATGTTTGCCATAACAGCAGAAATACACTGATATATAATATAGAAGCCTACTGTAAGTTGGATCTGCCTTACACTAATTCATTACCATCTCATAAAAGTGCTTTGAACATTGTATGTATATTATACTTCTATAAACGTGTTAAAAATTATCTACTGCCATAAATCTTTGCAGTTTCATCATCTTCCCGAATACTTTTCTATCTATCTATCTATCTGTCTATCTATCTGTCTTTCATCTGTTCATTTATTAGAGATAGAATCTCACTACATTGCCGAGGCTTACCTGGAACTCTTGTGCTCAAATTATCCTCCTGTCCCAGCCTTCCAAGTCGCTGGCATTACAGATTCACACTACTGTGTCCAACTGGCTTACTTTCTTTTTACATTGTAAGTTACTTCTCTTATTAATCCTCCTCCTATGAGATCTTTATTCTAATTCAGTGCTTCCCAATGCAGTGGTGGTAAAGAACACATTTGTTTTACTTCCAGATTTATATTCAATTGTGGATCAAGAATTCCATAAAACATAATGATAATTAATCATTAGAAAAAGGAATATTAAAAAAAGACACACCAAATGCAAACCCAAACTTTTTGTATTGCATTTAATACCACAAAATTCATTCCTGTAAATATCATATCAAATATTAGGAAAAAGAAAATAATTATCGTTTGTAAACTTTATTCACTGAAAGAATCATTATTATACTCATAATGTGTGTTGTCACTTTTACTAAACCAAGAGTTGTAAGTCTGCATATTGTTCACAGTTTGTTCACACTTTGAACAAGCACCATATAGATCGGTAAATAACATCGTTTTTTTCTTCAAATTTTATTTTAAGTTCAAGGGTACATTTGCAGGATGCGCAGGTTTGTTCCATAGGTAAACATGTGCCTTGGTGGTTTGCTGCAGATCATCACATCACCAAGATATTAAACCCAGCATCCATTAGCCATTCTTCTTGATGCTCTCGCACCACTCCCCCACCCCCAACAGACCCATGTGTGTTGTTCTTCCCCATCTTTCCATATGTTCTCATTGTTTAGCTCCCACTTATAAGTGAGAACATGTGGTGTTTGGTTTTCTGCTCCTGTGTCAGTTTGCTGAGGATAACGACTTCCAGCTCCATCCATGTCCCTGCAAATACTGCACAGTATTCCATGGTGTATGTGTACCACATTTTCTTTATCCAGTCAATCGTTGATGAGCAATTGGGTTGATTCCACGTCTTTGCTATTGTGAATAGTGCTGCATGTGCATGTATCTTTATGACAGAATAATTTATATTTTTGGGATATATACCCAGTTATGGGATTACTGGGTCAAATGGTATTTGTGCTTCTAGATATTTAAGGGATTACCACACTGTCTTCCACAATTCTTTAATTTACACTCTTATCAACAGTGTAAACACATTTCTTTTTCTCCACAACCTTGCCAGCATCTGTGCTTCTAAATTTTTAGTAATCACCGTTCTGACTGGCATGAGATGGTATCTCATAGTGGTTTTGATTTGCATTTCTCTAATGATCAGTGATGATGAGCTTTTCTTCATGTGTTTATTGGCCACATGCATGTCTCTTTTTTTTGAGAAGTGTCTGTTCATGTCATTTGCCCACTTTTTAATGGGGCTGTCTATATATTCCTTGTAAATTTGTTTAAGTTCCTTGTAGATTCTGGACATTAGACCTTGGTCAGATTGATAGATTGCAAAAAACTTCCTCCCATTTCATATGCCCTCTGTTCACTGTGATGATAGTTTCTTTTGTTGTGCAGAAGCTCTCTAGTTTAAGTAGACCCCATTTGCCAATTTCTATTTTTGTTGGCATTGCCTTGGCATTTTCCTCATGAAATATTTGCCCCTGCCTATGTCCTGAATGGTATTGCTTAGATTTTCAAGTTTTTAATGTAACAAATGAGTTTACTTTTGCTTGTTTACTTAGTTGATCTAAGTTTGATTGGCTGATTTCTAAATACTTACTCTCAATTTCTTACCTAGTTGATGATCTGTAACAAACAGCAGACAAGCATGGTCCCATTAACTCCACTTTCAGTAGCATTGTTTTAGCATTTCTGCTCTTTTATGGATTCTTTGCTTCCAGCACATCATTTTCTATACCTCTCTCTGTCAATAAAGTGCCCAAGTCATGTTCTTTTACCTTGGTTGCTTGTCCATTTCTTCCCTCCACTGCCACTACAATTGTCTCTATCTCATATTGGTAGTATGGCTGACATTTATTTAGCAAGGCACAGAATAAACTGTACTCATGGGCTATTTATGGGGAAGGAAATGAACCATCTTTCTCTCAAGGACAACAACCTGAAATGTACGTGCTATGTTCAAGAGGGCATGGCAAATGTAGACCCTATGAAAATGTGCAGCATGCTGGGTGACCAGCAGTACTCCTTCAGTTGTGTTCCAGTGTTTTTGCTCTAAGCACTCTATCTGGGTTAAAGAGAACTTAAAACAAAGGTTTGTAGACAGACACAGGATCCAAAACTCAAAAGATAAGAAGCCATTGATGCCTGGATAAAGGAGTAGGCACCTAGCCAAGCAGGATCTAGGCTCTTCACAAAACTGGAAATAAAATTATAATTAGGACTGAGGCCCACAGAAAGACTCATCAATATAGGAAAGGTTAGATGGAAGAGCTGCAGCTCTGTAAGCACACACCACCCACCCCTCCAGAGTATCACTCAGGGGTGACTACTGGGTTAATATACTCCCAGATTTGGTTTTCTTTAGGGAATAGGGAGGCTAAGTCTGCAAGTAGGCAAAGATGGTGAGGTGGAAGATTTTAGCTATTTTCTTTCTTAGAAATATTGATAAATTTCTTGGAAACTTAATGTTTTCACCTGCAAAATGGAAATTAAAGTAACTGTGTTACCAGCCTGAAGGATTAGTGTAAACACCAAACAACACATGTGATATGGTTTGGCTGTGTGTCCCCACCCAAATCTCATCTTGTAGCTCCCATAATTTCCACGTGCTGTGGGAGGGACCTGATGTGAGATGATTGAATTGTTTGGGTGGGTCTTTCTTGTGCTGTTCTCATGATAGTGAATGGGTCTCAGGAGATCTGATACTTTTAAAAATGGTAGTTTCTCTGCACAAGCTCTCTTTTTTTGCCTGCCACTATTCATTTAAGATGTGACTTGCTTCTCCTTGCCTTCCTCCATGATTATGAGGCTTACGTAGCCATGTGGAACTGTAAGTCCAATTAAACCTCTTTCTTTTTTAAATTGTCCAGCCTTGGGTATGTCTTTATCAGCAGCATGAAAATGGACTAATTCAATATGTGAAAGGAGATGTATGCAGTTCACTATTATATATGTATATGGGCATGCATGTGTATGAATATATGTATGTATATGCCATTATTATGACTATCATTTGCATAAGCTGAGCCGTCTGACTCCCAAACATTTTGCAGTCAGTGAATGTGTTTATTGGTCTCTTCTATACCTAGTTCTCTTGAGCAAAACTTTATATGTATTTTAGCCAGAAGTTTGCTTCATTCCAAAAAGACATCTTTACCTTGACCCAGTTCCACTACTTCCTTTAGATGTTTAAAAACCTTTTTTAACATCTCCATCCTCAAGATCATCAATTTCTATTTTATACATATAGATTGCCTTTGATATTTCTAAGTTTGATACCTTTCCTAGTTTTCCTTTTTAAGTCTTAGGCTTTATACTCTACACTGTCATGTACTTCACCATATCCTTTTCATAATTTGCCCTTTTCTTCCTTCAAAAATATTTTATCTTCAGCAAAGCACCCCCATTCCCTCATTCTTTCACATGAGCTGTTAAAATTTGAAGTTTATTTCCCAAAGCACTGTATTGCTACAGTTGACTTTGAAACATGGAAACACAATAGTAAACTGTGTAGTTCTTCCTCAGTCAGATATATGAGCCCTCTTTTAACTTCTTCCTACTTTTCCAATAAAATCTGAAAAATGTAGTGTCAGAAGTGCCACACACCTGTGAGGTAGGAATATAGAAATAAGGTACAAAAACTGTCACCAGAAGCTGTATACTCAGCCTAGTGTTATTTTCTGATTTCCTTCCCCTTAGTTTCTTCATTTATTTTTTTTTCCTTTTCTATATCTTATTTTATTCTACATCATTGTCTCCGTTATAAAGTGCAGGCCAATAATTCTCCTTGAGCTCGTTTCTGAATTCTACATGTCATACTGCCACTTTTGCATCTGGTGCCCATGTTTATGGTTTTGCTACTTTGATCTGTTTAATTGTTCTTCAGCTCTCTGGAGAACATCACTTATATTTATCTACTTCCTTTTTCTCTTCTGGTAATTCAAAGAGTGGTGTCATATGCATGAAATAAAATTGATTTCACACTCAATATTTTCATCCTGTTTTCATTTTTGTATTTTACTTTCCTAAAAGTGCCTAAGAAATAGTCATTAGCCAGGCATGGTGGCATGTTCCTGTGGTCCCAGGTATTCATAAAGCTGAGGCAGGAGAATAGCTTGAACTCAGGAATTTGAAGGCAGCCTGGGCAACACAGAAAGAACTTGTCTCTAAAAAAAAAAAAAAATAGGGCTGAGTGTGGTGACTCACATCTGTAATCTCAACACTTTGAAAGGCTAAGGTAGGAGGATCACTTAAAGACAGGAGTTGATACCAGCTGGAGCAATATAGCAAGACCCCATCTCTAAAAATTAATTAATTAAAATATTTTTAAATCAAAAAGTAAAAAAAATAAAAAAAAAAAAAACAAGGCAGGGCACAGTGGCTCCCTACTGTAATCCCAGAACTTTGGGAGGTTGAGATAGGTATATTATTTGAGGTTAGGAGTTTGAGACAAGCCTGGCCAATACGGTGGAACCCAGTTTCTACTAAAAATACAAAAATTAGCTAGGCATGTTGGCTCATGCCTGTAGTCCCAGCTACTTGGGAGGCTGAGGCAGCAGAATCGTTGAACCCAAAAGTCAGAGGTTGTAGTGAGTCAAGATGGTGCCACTGTACTCCACCCTGGGTGACAAGAGACACTCCTTTCCTAAATAAATAAATAAAGCAAGCCAGATATCGTGGCACGTGTCTGTAGTCCCAACTACTCATGAGGCTGGTGTATAAGAATTGTTTGAGAGTGAGATGTTGCATCACTGCATTCCAGCCTTAGTGACAGAGCAAGACCCTATCTCAAAATAATAATAATAAAATAAATACATTCTTAGATCTTTCAGACCACACACACACAGAGAAGCTGGAAAAGTAGTTCTGTCTTATTTCTCTGGAGCCTTGAAGTATACAGTCTGCAGACACTTTCTCCCACCACTGAGTATGGGCTGTGGATGCTGGTGCCAGGAATTGTCTTCACATATTTCAACAATGTTCAGACAGATGGTCTTGAGGAGAAACTGTTTGTGTTGTTGATTTTCTGATCAAACATTTGGTTCATTGAAATAAAATTAATGTTCTTCCTACTTTCCTCCTTAAGCATGCTGTCTCTTTAGACCCCCTAAGCCAACAGCTTTTTTCCCTCCTGCTGCAACACCTATCACATGTCTTCTATACTGTGCTTCAAAAAATCTTGAAATCAATGTCTACTTTCATAGATTTCCAACTTTTAAAGCAATCTTTCAATTTTTATAAAATAACCAACTAGAGATTCCACTGTAATGAATATTTTCAAATATTGTCATAATTAATATCTAAGAATGTGCTTAATTTGACTGCAACATGTCATTAGAGCACTTTCTTCATTGAGCCCCTCCATACTTGATTTGTCATCATTTCCAATAAATCACTTCCTTATTCTTTCGTTGGCACCCTGCATCAGCTCAGATTCCTTCTCCTTTCTTGTTTCTGAAGCTCTTTCATAAATATCACTCCCATTATTCAGACAACACAAGCGTTGCCATTGTTTTTCTTTAGTGCCAACTTAACCTGTGCCTTTTTTATTCTCTCTTGTTTCCTTGTGCAACCTCAGATGTCTGTGGGAAGTACTTTTACTTTTGTCTGGCTTCTTCTTTCTTCTCTCATCACCCTGACTAACTTTACAGACCTGTTATTTCTGTATAGATTTCTGCTTCCAAGTCTTCACCCTGGTTTTCTGTCTGTGTACTCCTTTAAACATTTCTGCAGCTATTTTACTCTTTAAAGCTGTTTGCTCGTTTCCTTCCCTAGGGAATTTTCTTTATATCATTTTTTAAACATGAACCACCACTTTGTGACATCTGGAAAGGTGAGCATGGATTCTCTACCCTTGATCATCTCTCTTATATATTTTAATTTCTTTTTGTTCTCACAGGGATATTCTCAGCCTCCAAAAAGCTCTACCAAATTTCACAGCTTTTGAGAAATTAATTTCAGCTATTTCCATAGCAGGTTCAGGAAAGCCAACATCTTTCACGTTGCATTATACAACCTCTATTTTTCCTTGTATAAAAATACTATCGGTTCCTCTGACACACTTTTCCTGGGTCTTTTTCGTACATATTTACAACGATGAGCATGTATATTTAAATTAGAACTATTCAATCTGGTATCAAAGATAGGGTTACATTTTGACTTTATTGGCAAGTATTTGGAAATTAGGCAGACCTCATATTCTAGCCATTTATAAACTGCATGACTCTGTATCTCATTTTTCTTGTGGAGAAATTGAGATAATACTGAGTTGGTTTTTGTTAACTGTTCTTAGCTCTGTGGTTCCTATCACATTGCAGATGTATTTATCACATGTGAGGTTTTCCACAAGATGCTTAAATCTCTGACTTTTAATTTCTTTATCTGTAAAATGAAAATAATAATACTTCCCTTACAGAGATGTTGTATATGTTAGCAACAATGATTATAAAGCACCTGATATTCAATAAATAATGGTATTGTCAATTTTCATGACCATAATAATCATGATTCATCTTTCAATGTTTATTCTGAGTGCTAAAAACATCACTTAATATTCATTTTAAATATTCTGAGAAATTATTATATGCTGAAATATATTTGTGTTTGTTATAAATGAGAGCTGAGGTTATATTAATTTACAACGTTTATCTCTCTCTATTTCTCTTTTCCAATTACACATTGTACAGTTTGAATGTCATATCCTGAATCTCCATCATATCTATGCCAACAGGCCAGTGCTCAGAGCCCTGAATATAGACATGTACACATGATAGATCTTTCCCTATAGATCACTATTGAGGTTTTGAACTAATATGTATAGTTTTTAGAATTCCAATTTCCACCAACATCCTCTATGTGACATTTACTGAGTGTTCAAATTATGCCAGGCAATATGCTGGCCTCTAGGAGTACAAAGGTGAAGATAATATCCTTGCCCCAAATGGTTTTACAAAGTGGTGGGAGGTACACATAAAACAGAGATTTACAGTACAAAGTGATTTTATCATATCTGTCAGGGTTTTCTTTGATCTCTTAGTTTTCAGTCTACCTTTTATTCTTCCCAAATCTACCTTTTAACTTTTTTTTCACATCCTATGTTAATTCTTGCTTTATTCTAGGATTTGGATTAAAATTACAAGAAGCCATAGTCTTCCCCACTGACTTTAATTTTCTAACAGAAATCATCTTTACTTTTGTCTCTGTGAGTCCTTCAAACAACAAAAAAGAAACTTTTCAAACAAAAAAAAGCATAGAGTATAATGCAATAAATTATCCTATACACATTACAAAGACTCAATAATTATAATTATTTAGTCATATATGCTTCATCCAAATATCAGGCATTAAAATATTTTACCCCTAAATACATTATTTGCCTTTCTCACAAATAATACATTCTCCTAACTCTAATACTATTACCCACCTACAAAAAATTTTACAATTAATTTTTCCAGTCATCTATTCTGCAGTAAAACATCTATTCCATACTTCATGGTATGAAACAAAGGTCATGCTATGTTCATGAATCTCTGGGTCAGAAATTTGGACAGTGCTCCGCTAGGTGATTCTTTTGCTCTGTGCGGTTGCTCAGTGGTACTCACCTGGTGATGAGCCAGTCTAGATTATTCAAGACTGACTCATATGCATGCTCTCTTAGCTGGGATGATCTGGATTGTTGAATGGAATGTCTGTGTGTATCCTCACCAGCATGACAGTCTCAAGTAGTTGAACTTCCCGGATAGAGCTTGGCCTCTCATGAGTGAATAACCCAAGATTACTAGGCAAAGAATGCATGACTTTTTATGACCTAACTTCAGAAGTCACTATAGGTAAAAGCAGCCACAAACCTGTCCACATGCAAGGAGAGGAATGAATATGGAAGGAATGTAAAATAAATTTGAGTACATGTTTTGAAAAAGCAGCAATCTTCAATATTGTATAATCCCTATTTCATGCTTTAAAATTTCTCAGTTTTCTCAAAAATGTATCTTCATACTTGATGTTCAAATCAAGCTCCATGTAAGTTCTACATAGTGCATTTGGTGGTTACTTTTCTTTAGTGTTTTTTAAGCCTTTATGATCTAAAGGCTGATTAGATTTACATTAGCATTTTAACAGAATTATTTTTATGGTGGTCTTCTAGATAGCATATTGCACCATAATGAGACACATAGTGTCTGACTGTCACATTATTAGTAACTGACCAGTTACTTCAGGAAGTGACAGCTTGTTCCCTCCATTGTGAACTCTTGTTTGGTTGGTGGTTGGTTAGTGTTAGTTTAAATCTTGAAATCAGTAAATAATCCTTAGGCTGAAAGTTATAATCTTTGACAATAAGCACACCTCATCAATGTTTTACAAATATGTTTTTCTTAAGTATTATTCTTGCTTAATATAATCACTAAGTAGTGGTTACAAAATGGTGACTTTCTGTCTTTCCTGTATATGTATTAACTTGAATTTGCATATGAAATAGACCTTTTTTTTATCAAACAAGACTATTCTGTCATTTAAAATACATTTCTCAGAGTAAAAAAGAAAAATATTTAAAGTTTTTCCTTCATTACTGATCTCAGTAAAGCAACTAATGTACTCACTATCTTCAATAAGAATAAAAGATATTTTTGATTTTGTTTTTTTTAATATTTTTGAGAATTGTTTTTAACTATGTGGATATAAAATATATAATTAATAGCTATCACTTACTAGTTATTATTAAATTTAATTGCAGTAATTATTATTTTTGATTCTTAAATGATTCCCTCCTTGGCAGCAAGATCCCCTTAGAGTTGTCACTGATTTTTTGGCATAACAACATTAGTTTTTGATAGATTTCTTGACCTCTAGCCCAGCAAACTACTCTACATCCTTTTTGTACATATCCTGCCTTAGACCTGAAACAAGTAAGTTTTCCAAGCAGCCCTGATTACTTTTAGAAAGGATTGATATTTAGAGAACATGATATGTACAGGTGAGTGCTCAGAGAAATTGAGTTGTAATTGCTTCTAGGCCTTTTCAGTGGAGAGATGAGAAAACTTTTTTGAAAAAACAGCAACACACTATGAGTTTATACTTAACATTAAATTTAATATTATACTTTTTCCTTAACTTTTTAAAATCTTATACTTGTACCTCCTTTCTCCTACAAGAAAAATTCTAAAAATACAAACTTTTATTTGCTTTATTCTACTACACATAAAATAACATTTAAATAACCATAGTGCTATCCTAACTAGAGCAATAAAACTGAATAAAGGTTTGCCTTAGGTTTCCTTTGTGACCATCCTCTTTAAAGATGTACTGCCACAATACTATATTCTGAATCTTGTTGAAATTATTCATTTTTGCCTGTGTGGTTATATCACCAACTTGATATGTTCATTTGTTTTAGTTTGTCCTCAATTTTTAAGACTTGCACTTTTATGTAATTTATTTTTATTTTATGTAAATTATTTTAATATATACAAATCTTGGATGTCATAATAATTAACACCATATGTTCAGAAACATCTTAATTCCGTTCTTTTCCTCTTCCTCTGTTCCCTGCTTACATACATAAAGAAACATTTTTATTAGTTTTCATTTTGGCCTTCCAGTTTTGTTTTGTTGTGTTCTGTTTTTTCACAAATATAAACACAAATGTTACTATACTATATTCAATATTCTGCTTCTTATTTTTCTTTCCCCTGTGGGCTCCAGACAAAATTTACTATTTATTTATTCACAAAGTCCCCATTAAAAACTGAAAAGGGTCCTCCTTCAGAAGAATGAATAATTAATGTCTAAAATAAAATAATTAATATCTAAAATAAAAATAAATGATAATAAGTCCAAGAGAGAAGTTACTTTGTTATTAGAATAATGGCTGGTGGAGATAGCTGGATAGAATGTTCTGGACAGATACCTATGGGATTATGACATGAATCATGTGAGAGGAGGGATGAGAAGAATGCAGTTGTGTAGAAAGTAGACAGAGGTATATGTTAGAAACTGAGGGCAGGTCAGTGAATTTGAAATTTGTAGCATGGAAGAAAGGAGGTCTAGTAGGACGTTTGAGAAATAGAAAACTTGCAGACCCACAAAATTAATTTTTAAAATTAAAACACAATGGAAGTCCACAGAATGGGTTAGAATGGAGGAGTAACAGAAGCTCAGAATGTCATTCTCAGCTAGTTTGCTTTGTCAGCAGAGTTCTACAAAATAACTTTTGTCCTTCTCTGAAAGCTTTAACTTCTCTGAAGCCTTCTGTGATACAAAGGCATTTGATCTCTCCTTTTATGTGTTACTGCTTATGATTTTTACCATTATCAAAACATCTACCATTTTCTCTTGTAATTTTGTGTTCATTTGCCAGTTATCACTTGCACCCATGAGTACTTGGAGGAGATAGTGTAGTATTTATCTTTGAATCCACAATGGATAACAGATGCATAACTCATATGGTGCTCCAAGGAAGTTTTTAAAATAAATAAATCAAAAGATGATACTAAAATAAATATTCCTCACAGATACTTAATTTTTAAGATTACATTCAAATGTTTCTTTTTAAAATTTTATTCTCAAAAATATTTTGTAGAACGTAATTTTGTTCTTTTGGAAACTCTAACCTAATTTTTACCATCAAATTCTAATCAATTCTTTATAAAATCTACCCACCCTCATGAAGTCATCTTGAAAACCATTATTCCTTTTGCTTCAATATCAGTTTTGGGGAGAATTCCTTTTCAGTTTTACCTTGTTTTAAAGTTATAGAGATGTATGGGATGTGTGTGTGTGTGTGTGTGTGTGCACATGTATACATTTTTTACTAATAAGTAAATTCCCAAAAGTACCACTTCTCCTTTATCCAATTGTATTTTATAATGCATGACACATGCATATAGCAAATTAAGCTGTGAGTAATCATTTCATGAAATGAATTTCAAAAATCGAATTAGTTCATTCCTTTCTTTAGCCTCAGTTGTCCTTGATTTCTTCCATCCTATTCATATTAATCAAACTAATCCTATCATCTTACCAAGACAGCCTTAATATTATCTTTAGCTTGTCTGAACTTTATAGAGGGTTTTTTTTGTTTTGTTTTGTTTTTTTCTGGACTATAGGTCCCTGACTTGCTTTTTCTTAGAGCATTTATTCACAAAACTTGTAATTATAAATTCTACCCCTGCTTCTTTGAGACAGACTTCTCCTAGAGTCTTGGCAAATTTACAATCCAGGAATGTCTTTCTGAAGAATCTTCTTCAAGTCATTTCCTTGAAATGCAATGATCAAGAAAGATAATACCCAACTCCCAGTCTCAGTAGGAAGGTAGGAATCTAACTTCCAAAAAGGATAATTAGCAAACATAGCCTAAACACATTAAACAACCTCCCATTAAAATCTTCCCATTAAAATCTTACAGTATTTTTCTCCCAGTTTACCTGTTGCTTAAAGCCCACCTGTCTTTTGTTTCTGTGGAGTTGAGCTCAATCTCTCTCCCTACTGCAATTGTTTTGAATAAAGTTTCCTTGCCTCTGAACTCTCTCTGATAAAATTTGTATTTGACACATCCCTCCTGTAAATTTCCATTGCAGGTGATGATTTTCCTCTTGTTGGCTGATATGGAAATAGCATATGTAGTGAGGGACTACAGATTGGATCTAGTGTATTGAATCTAGTGTATTGAATCTAATGTATTTTTTAAATTGAATCTAGTTGATCTAGTATTTTCTAAATTGAAAGTGCAGTCTATTCCTTCTTTAGTCCTTAAATTTGTGCCATGGTCATAGTGGCTCCTTTTTATCTTCTACTTATACTTTGGACAGTTTACAGAAGTCCGTATGGCCACCAGATTTTGCCAACAAATTTGAGCTGCACTGTGGGTAGCATGGTATACCTTTTCTCTTCTACTTTTCCATTTAACACTTTAAACTGGGTCGTCTACTGTGGTAAAGTGGTTATCATATGGACTTGCTTCTGGATGTACCACATTCTTTTAAGAATTTTATATAAAATTAGGGAAGGGACAGAAACTTTCTCATCTTCCTTTAGTAGACCAGGTTGCAGTAAAGATAACCTAAGTGACTTGGTCAAAGTAGAGCAAAGATTAGCCTCATGTGTCCTATTCTGGATCTTTAAACAAAATAATTTTCTGTCCCCTCCGATAGAGTTGCTATGGAGGACAGAGCTTCTTGCAGCAGAACAAGGTTTTAGGAGAAAACTTGGTCAAACTCCATTCAGGAAAAAAATTTCCCAGACTGATGGTAAATTCTGTGACATTGATGTAGTTGCCTGATTTTTTAATTCTAATGTATAAACTTTAAAATACTGAAAATCAAGATACCTTTGAAATGAATCCATCATCTGCTTAATCTTTAGTGAAGACTAATAAAAACACAGTGGAAGGAAAATAACACAAAGTTGCCTGAAAACTTCAGGGTGTCTCTGTTGTTTTTGCTTTGTTTTTAATTACAAACAGAACAGGAACAAACAAATGCAAATTTGAACATCAGAACAATGTCCACCCATACAAACATGAAATAAATAAATGAACTCCCTACAAAAAGCAGGCTGGAAATGGTTTATGTAATAAATGATATGCTAAAGAAATAAGGACAAAAATCATTCTGTAGCTGTGTGTTAGCGAGGGTTAATTCTCTTTGTAAGATGGAAATAAGAAAACAGTGGATCTTCAAAGTTAAAATCTGCTCTTTTTTGATATTTTCTTTAGGTTATCCTCAGTAGTTGGATAATGGTGACTTTGTCAAAGAATATGCTTTTCTTATCTCTGGGAAAACTACATAAGGAATCTTTATTCTGATACTGCTGCTATTAGGTATATTCTCGTTCTTGTGCTTAACATATAGATACACAATTTTGAACCTTTTTTGTTTTGTTTTCTTGTTATTTCTCCTTCAATATATTTTGAATAGGTAATGCAGTCATAAATATGGTAGAGGATTGTTTTAGGTTACAAATCATTTCCTCCTCCACGTGAATGAGAGTAGGACTACATTCCTCCTCCCAACAGGTCATGGTTTTGGTCATGTAACTTCATTTGATTTTATGGCGAGTAGATTATATCTCCTAGATTTTAAGCTTTGTCATGTCACATGCTTTAACCAAATAAGTATTTACTGGTGTGACACAAGCAAACACTTGAAGCATACTGGCATGATGAGGTATTTATTCATGTTTCTGACATCACCATAGGCAGAAAATATACTGGCTAGTCTGCATATCTAGGAAGAATAAAAAACGTGGGGAATATACTTAAACCCAACCTGAATCTTGGACTCAAGCCCAACTTTTCCCAGGTTCAATCAATCGAACTGCAGCCAACCCAGAGGTACCGGAAATAGAATAAATGATGATTTTTAAGCCATTAAGTTTACGGTGGTTTATTATTGAGCATTACAAGCAGCTAAGCGCTAGACAACAATGTACAAGTTCAAAAGAAATTCTTATTCCTTTCTCATTTTGTAACCAACCACATTTTTGCCCAGAATAAATATATATATACATATATATAATATATATAATCAACTGCTTGCATATTTTTCAAAACATGCATATATAAGTAAACATACACCTATAGACATAGATCCATCTCAAAAAAGATCATATATCACACATCATACAATTCTATACCTTCTTTCACTTAATTCTGAAGAATACTTCTATATCTGTCTGAAAAGAAGTGCCTCATTCTTTGTAATGCCTCAATTACATTCCCTTTATAAAACTGTCATAACATGTTATAGTAGCCTTCATTTGTAGACATTATGGATTCTTCCTGAGCTTTTTATTCTCCTCCATTTTGAGTAATTTTCATGCTACTGTAAGTACTTGATTTGAAAGTTTCGTCTCCTATTACTTATTCAATAGCAATGAAAGTTAGCACGGAATGCTTAACTTTTAGCAAGGAATGTTATCATTTAGCAAGGAATGCTTAACTGCACTATCTCACTTAATCTTCACACTAACCTTGTCAGAAAAATGTAACCATAACATCCAATTTCAGTGAAGCTGAAAAACATTGAGAATTCAAACCCATTCATAGGTGATATGACTGAGTTTTCAAATTCAAGCTCTCTTTTTAACAATGTTGATTGACCCCATATAAATGTTTTGAAAATGTACATGTCTCAATGCTTGTTAATCCAAATTTCATTATTTCAAGCCAAATAAAAGAACATTCTCTTTCTACATGATGGGGCATAAGTAGAGGTTAAATAGAGAAATAATAAAGTCTTATCCATTCATTTACTCAATACCTATTTATTGCACATTTAGTATTGATAAAGCACTGTGCTATGCACTGTAGCTAGCATAGAATATATATTTGAAAATAAACAAAAATTTTTATTTCATTTTGCAATTAAGAAGAAGCTGATACAGAAAAACTCTCTCTGCCTTCTCCTTTGAACCAAAAGCAGAACAAAAATTTGTAAAGGTGTTTTCTCATCACTCTCTGCCAGGAAAGACAGAACTTAATCACTAGAGGCAACTCTAGATGCTAATCAGCCAAAAGATAGCATACAGAGGAATATATAGAGGAATCTATATAACAAACCTTACCAACCAGCCCTTGTCTAATATTGGCTCCCCCATATATTTACCTTCCCACAATTTACCACACCTGGAAGCTCAAAGTCCTCTTCTTTTTCTTGTCATTTTTGTACTAAATTGTTGTTCTTTGCTAAGATGCTATATAAGCTCAAGTTCTAACTACCCCATGGAGTTACTCATCACTGAATGTACTTATGTACATGTGCAATGTATGTGTTAATAAATTTTTGTCTGTTTTTCTCCTGTTATTACCTTTTTGGTCAATCTAATTTAAATTTTTTAATTGATATGTAATTGTACATATTTATGGAGTACAGTGATATTTTGATATATGCATACAATGTGTAATGAGCAAGCCAGGATACGTAGAATATCCATCACCTCAAACATTTACCATGTATTTGGGTTGGGGACAATTCAAATTTTCTCTTCTAGCTATATTGAAATATACAATAAATTGCATATTTACTGTCTATAAACTATGGTCACACTACTGTACTTTTGAACACTAGAAAATATTCCTTCTATCTGATTGTATGTTTGTGCATGTTATGCACCCATTCATCATTCTCCCTGGCCCTCTTCAGGCACTGGACGCTATTCTACTCCACCTCCATGGGATCAAATATGTAGATCCCATATATATAAGAACATATTTGTCTTTCTGTGCCTGGCTTACTTCACTTAATAAAATGACTTCCAGTTCCATCCAAGTTGTGGCAAATGATTGGATTTTATTCTTTTTAAAGGCTAGATAGTATTTAATTGTGTACCTACAGCCTTTTTTTTTTTTTTTTTTTGATGTGGAATCTTGCTCTGTGACCCAGGCTGGAGTGCAGTGGCACGATCTCAACTTACTGCAACCTCTGCTTCCCGGGTTCAAGTGATTCTTCTGCCTCAGCCTCCTGAGTAGCTAGGACTACAGTCACGTGCCACCATGCCTGGTTAATTTTTGTATTTTTAGTAGAGATGGGTTTTCACCATGTTGAACAGGATGGTTTCGATCTCCTGACCTTGTGATCCACCTGCCTTGGCCTCCCAAAGTGCTGGGATTACAGGCATGAGCCACCATGCCCAGTCCACCACATTTTCTTTATCCATTTCTCGGCTAATGGATAGTTAAGTTGATTCTAAATCTTGGCTATTGTGAATAAAGCTGCAATAAATATGGTAGTGCGAGTAACCTTTTGATTTACTGATTTTGTTCCTTTGGAGAACATTAGTGAGATTGGAGATACCCAGTAGTGAGATAGCTGGATGATCTTATGATAGTCTACTTTTAGTTTTTTGAGAAACTATCAAACCTTTTTCATAATAGCTGTACTAAATCTCATTCTTACCAACAACGTATGAGTTCCCTTTACTTGATATTCTTGGCAACATTTGTTATTTTTTGTCTTTTTGATAATAGTCATTCTAACTGGAGAGAGATAATATCTCATTGTGGTTTTGATTTGCATTTCCATGATGGTTAGTGATATTGAGTATTTTTTTTAATGTATCTGTTGGCCATTTGTACATCTTTGGAAAAATTTACATTCAGATGCTTTGTCCACTTTTTGGAATTTTTGTTGTTGTTGTCGTTGTTGTTTTGAGTTTTTCAAATTTCCTTTTTTTTTAAATTTTTTATTATACTTTAAGTTCTAGGGTACATAAGTATACATGTGCCATGGTGATGCTTTGCTGCATCCATCACCCCATCATCTACATAAGGTATTTCTCCTAATGCAATCCCTCCCCAATCCCTGCCCCCTGCTATTCCTCCCCTAGGCCTCCACCCACCAGGCCCCGGTGTGTGATGTTCCACTCCCTGTGTCCCTGTGTTCTCATTGTGCAACACCCATTATGAGTGAGAGCATGCAGTGTTTGTTTTTCTGTTCTTATGTCAGTTTGCTGAGAATGATGGTTTCCAGCTTCATCCATGTGCCTGCCAAGGACATGAACTCATCCTTTTTATGGCTGCATAGTATTCCATGGTGTATATGTACCACGTTTTCTTTATCCAGTCTATCATTGATGGGCATTTGGGTTGGTTCCAAGTCTTTGCTATTGTGAACAGTGCCGCAATAAACATACATGTGTGTATGTCTTTATAACAGAATGATTCATAATCCTTTGGGTATATACCCAGTAACAAGATTGCTGAGATAAATGGTATTTCTATTTCTAAATTCTTGAGGAATCACCACACTGTCTTCCACAATGGTTGAATTAATTTACACTTTCTATTCAGTTGTCTCTATTCTTTATATATTTTGGATATTAGTCCCTTATTGAATTAATAGTTTGCAAATATTTTCTCCTATTCAACAAGTTTTCTCTTTTCTCTGCTGACTGTTAGTTTCAATATGAAGAAACTTTTTAATTTGTTTAATTTTTTTTTGTTTCCTGTGTTTTTGAGATCTTGCTAAAAAAATATTTGCCCAGATAAGTGTCCTGAAATGTTTTTCCAAAGTTTTCTTCCAGTGGTTTCATGGTTTTGGGTCATTAGCATTTTGAGTTGATTTTTTGCATATGATGAAAGATAATGGACTAATTTTATTCTTCTTCATATGGATATCCAATTTTCTTGATACCATTTATGAAAGACACAGTCCTTTTCCCAGTGTCTATTCTTTGCTCCTTTGTTGAACATGCATTGTCTATAAATGTGTGATTTTATTCCTGAGTGTTCTAGTCTATCCATTGGCCTATGTATCTGTTTTTGTGCTGGTACTATACTATTTTGGTTACCATGGCTTTGTAATATATTTTGAAGTTATAGTATTATGTCTCCAACTTTGTTGATTTTACACAGAATTACTTTGGCTATTAAGGGTATTTCCTGGTATCATATGTATTGCAGGATTGTTTTTTCTAATTCTTTGAAAAATAACTGCATTTTTGTGGTTTTCTGTAGTGGCAACGTTTGACACCTTTCTCTTTCTCGTTTGTGTGTCTGCTCTACCAATGAGTTTTATATTTTCTTTTTTAATGATGGTAGATTTGTCCTTTTGCTTCCAGACACAGGAATTCCTTATGAATTTCTTGTAGGGCTGTTTTAGTGGGGATGAATTCCTTCTATTTTTTTCAAATATTGTCTGGTAAAGATTTTATTTCTCCTTTATTTCTGAAGGATAGCTTTTCTGGATATGGTATTCTTGATTCACAATTCTATTTTTCTCTCAACATTTTAAAATATATCATTCCATTATCTCCTGTACTGTAAGTTTTCTGATGATAAATCTGTTGGTAATTTAATAGAGATTTTCTTATATGTGACTTGACATTTTTGTTGTTTTTAAAATTATCTCCTTGTCTTTGATTTTTGACAGTTTGACTCTATATTAGTACCTTAGATAAGAGTTTTAGACTTGAATATATTTGGTGATTATTGTGTTTCTTCTAGCTGGATGTCTATAATCTCTTAAAAGATTTGGGTAGTTTTCAGCTATTATTTTATAAAATAGGTTTCCTATGCTTTTATGCATCTCTTCTCCTTCTGGAACTCATTAAATTCAAATATTTGGTCATTTCATGGTGTCTCACAAGTCACATATGCTTTCTTATTTTTTTTACTGATTGCTTTTGTTTGTTTCTTTGTATTTCTGCCGAGTTATTTCAAAAGAACTGTCTTCACATTCAGAACTTCTTTCTTCTGCTTGATCTTATTCATTGTTGAAACTCCTGATTATATTTTTTTTCATTCATTGAATTCATCATTTCCAGGATTTCTGTGAGTTTATTTTTATCACATCTATTGTTTTCTTGAATTACTTATTCAGAACATGAAGTGTTTCCTGACTTCATTGTAGTATTTATTTGTGTTTTCTTGTATCTCACTGAGTATCTTTAATATCATTATTTTGAGTTATTTTACAGGCATGTCATAGATTTCCTTTGCATAGGAAACTTCTGGAGAATTATTGTGCTTCTTTTGAGGCATCATGTTTTCCTGATTTTCCCTATTTTGTGTGTGTGTGTGTTTTTTTTTTGTTTTTGAGGTGGAGTCTTGCTCTGTCACCAAGCTGCAGTACAGCGGCACAATCTCAGCTCACTGCAACCTTCACCTCCTGGGTTCAAGCGATTCTTCTGCCTCAGCCTCCCGGGTAGCTGGGACTACAGGCACACACCACCACGCTCAGCTAATTTTTCTATTTTTAGTAGAGACAGGGTTTCACCATGTTAGCCAGGATGGTCTTGATCTCTTGACCTTGTGATCCACCCACCTCGGCCTCCCAAAGTGCTGGGATTACAGATGTGTGCCACCGTGCCCGGCCATTTTTTGTGTTTTTATATTGATATCTGTACTTCTGCTCTAGCAATCACTTCTTCCAATTTTATGGATTGGCTTTCCTTGAGAAAGACTTTTTCCTGTTGATGTATCTGCAGTTTTGATTGGGTAGGATGCATTGGTTTTGATTCTGGCTGGAAATAGTAGTGTAGTCTCCTTATGATTTCTTTGGCTGTAACCACCATCAGTGTGTTTGTAAGCTCTTCAGTCATTTAGGCTGCAGTTATTAGGAGGCTCTGATGAAGCATTGCTCGGGATAGGAACACCAAGTAGGCTGGTCCTTGGGCACCTGTGGTGGAGGTGGTAGGTCTTTCTTGCTGGTCCTTGGGCTCCTGGGCTGCCTATGTAAGCACCAGTGATAGTGGTTTGGGCAGGCTGATCTTTGGGGCCCCAGGTCACTTGCGTAAGTGCTGGCAGTGGCAATAGTGGGATGAGTGGTCATGTGGATTCTCGGGTCACTGGGTGGCATGTGTTGCATGAGTAAGGGGAGTAGGGGTTAGCAGGCCAACCGTTGGGCCCTTAAGTGGCATATGCATGCACAGTGGTGGCAGTGGCAGGCTAAGCAAACTAATTCCCAGGCTTCCAGATGACACTTGCACGTGGGTATCAGTGAAGGTGACAGGAGCAATCTCGGTAGGCCCATCCTCATTCAGAGGGCATCTGTGGGTGCCAGCAGTGAACAGTAGAAAAGACCTGTCTTCAGGTGCCTACAAAGGTACACATAGCACCAAAGGCAATGATAGGGCAGTTTGATCCCCAGACTCCTGGACACACACACAGGCACTGTCAGGGGTTGCACTAGCAAGACTCAGCCTGTCCTCATTTACCCTGATCATGTGCATGGGGACAGACTGAATCTGGTAGGATGGGTCAACCCCCAGACAATGCATTCTTGCCTGTGGATAGATAGTGGTGGGTGGGGCAGACCTCTCCTCAGACCCCCAGATAATAAGCATGGGTGCCTGTCGGGGCAGGTAGGGTAGGTCAATCCCTAGGCCCCCAGATGTTCCATTTGGGTGCATTGATGGCAGTGGGAAGGGGCACCCTGTCCTCAGGTCCCAGACCATGCACATGGGGCCAGCACAACAGTGATGGTGGGCAGCAATGGTGCTAGGGAGAGCAGTCCTGTATCCAGCCTCCTTGATGACAGTGGTAGGCGTGGTGGACTGGTTGGCCCTATATTAGGTTGTAGGAAGTTGTCCAGATTGACCAGCCTCTAAGCCCCCCAAGGTTATATGCAGGTAGGTGGCCCTGCTGCTGAAGGAAGCCTGATGATCAGGGGCGATGGCACTTGGCAGGCAGTTCTCAGGCTCTGAGTAGCTTGTTCTCCAGCTTTCTTTGTCCTAGGGCAGTCTCTTTGGTGTGATGTACAACCTTTTCCTCACTGTATGGGCTACAGTGCTAGGGATCTGATCACTGGGTTAAATCACTGGATCCAAGTGGCATTATGATACAGCACTTCTTTGCATGAAGGTGAGGAAATGTCAGAGAAGCTCCAGGGATGTGGAGATGCAGAGGCTTCTGGGACCCAGGGCAGGATGTAATCTGATGCAGTCAGGGCTTTCAAATTGGCTCCATGCTACCACGGCTTGGATCTTGGGGTGGTTAGAGGTAGAAGCCAGCATGAACTCCTCTCTGAAATAATGCCATTGAGTGGATTCCAAGCTCTTCCCAATATTAGTCCCAGGGCCCTCAAAGGGCAAGAAGCTCTCCTGTGGCTAGGATTGCAGGAGTCAGCAGTGGCAATGCTGACAACTGGGAATCTTTTGCTTATTTTTCTCCCTTCACCAGGGAGTTTCTCCTGGTTCCATGCTGGCTCCAAGTGAGTTGGCTGCTTTGCTTCTCTTAATTTCCATCCCTGAGAGGTTCCTCATCACTCCTTTGCTAAATTCCAGAGTTCTCTTTTAGAGACCACATGTAATGTATGATTATCCAGTCAGGCAACACTTTTGGTCTTCCTTCTGGGGGAGGCAAGTGCTGTGCACATAATCATGTTGCTGCTCCCTTCCTGCCAATCAAATGTGCAAGACCTAGCCATTGAACCAAAGATAGGTAGAGGAAACCTTTTTTTTCCTCCCTTAAACTTACCCTTTCCATCTCTTTGCTGTTAGTTCCAAAAGTAATGTTCAGCATAAGTTTAAATTGAAAGAAAAAGCAATTAAACCATTTGGCTAACGGACTTGGAAATTTCAGTAAAGCAAAAGAACGTAGATTTCCACAGTGATGAATGATTCATAAAACGATTGTAACTTTCAGAGACCAGGAGAAGAAATTTTTAAAAAATGAATCACATGGGATGTCATAAATAATAATAATGAGTTATCATTTATTGAGGGCCAACTCTGTGCCAAGTGATGTGTATTAATTTAATATTAATAATAATTTTATGATACTGTTTTTATCATCGTGATTTTACAGTTAATAAAAATGAGATTCAGAAACATTGTTTGTATTTTTCAAGGTTACTCAGTAAAGGACAGAACCCAGATTTGATGCTTTATCTGGCAGATTCAAAGTCCTTGCTTTTAATTATTTATAAACACTTCCTCTGGAACAAGGCATGAAATGGAAAGTTGAAGATTTTAAAAGGAAATATAATGATTCTTTCACTTTTTTTTCTAAAAAAAATGAGAGTATTTAGATGTCCTGCTTTTTGGTGTATGAGGATACTGTGGAATGTAAAAAAGCAACAAGGCTCTAGGTGTGTCAATATGATGGAGTAGAAATATATATAGTGAATCATCTTTTTCCCTGAATATGTAAAACTGTTTCCTAGGTGGCTGAACAAAAACTCTACCTTTTTTCACCCACTGCACTTACATGGAGTCATGTAAAACATTTAATTAGTAATGTAGGTATTTGTAGTCAAACACAAAATCACACACAAATATATTATATTCGGAGCTCTAGATTCTAAAAATTCAGCCGAGTTAAATATAATAAATTAAAATACAGTATTTTTTCCCAAAAGGTTAACAGCAGGGAATGCAAAAAGATTTCAGTTACTAATCAAGGAAAATAGGAGCCCTGCTATTTTGTAAAATAATAAAACTTTCAAAAAAATTCCAAAACCTTGTTTATTTTCCAAATAAACATTTTGTTTGCTTTCAAGTTTTAAATATTGCCAAGTCACATCAACTGGGAGAAAGATTTAGATCCAAGCACGTTTACATGATCTTTGCATAAATAATTAACAAAATAGAGATAAGCTAACAAAGCACAAAGGCTAGATATACTGTGGCAACACTATGGGATAAATTGATATTTAAAGGCAATGCAGTTTGAAGGTATTCTAAAATATATGCAAACATATTAAGCTAAGTAAACTTAGAACACAATTAAAAATTTGTCTAAATCTACTTCCTCCAGAGTGGAGATTTTATAGCAATTGTTTAATCATATATGTGTTTGTAATTTGCTAATAGTTCTAAAATATAAACTAATAGCATATTGTTTTTAATACCTACAAAGTTTTAAAAATCTATAAAGCAATGAGTAGAAAAATTTTCATTAAAAAACTAAATATTTAACATTTGTACATTAAATTTCCTAGAATGTCATGTACTTATAGGGTTTATTTATCTCGTTTAAAGTAATATCAAACTTTCATTCTTGGATTTCCTCTCCAAGATTTGGGGAAAATATACATTTTTTTTCAATCCAATAAACCTGAATTGAATACATATATACTAACTGAGAGGTTCAAGAAAATTTAAATGTTAAAAATGATATGAAGGAAGGAAAAACATTTTAAAAGTTGACTCTAGCATATGTAATCCAAGTGCAAACTAAACCAATCCTGCTTGTTAAGATCTATAAAATGCTTTCTGAAATACCTATGTCACTATGGAAAGCCTAATGTTTTCCTATACTTTATAAGTTCATAGTTAACATAGGTTCTCATTTTCATCATTGTTTTAGGGGTCCTGCTTCTTCCAAATCTGTTCACTTTTGGCTCACATGCATAAATGTGCAATTCTTTTTCCATACCATATCAATCCAGATATGGCACTCAGTCCTGATTTGCATACCTAAATAAATTACCTATGTACTTGCATACATGAATTTTTTTGTGTATGGACACCTTCACTGAGTTTTGGTGGGGAGAAATGGGGCTAATATCATTCCAATGCAAACTTCAATGGCAAGTCAGACATAAAATTCAGTCAGCCCCTCTCTCTTATTGCTGCCTTTAACACATGGCATCTTAGCAAACTTCCCCAAACCCCCAACAGTGCATTTCTGTTACAGAACTTTTAGCACTTAATGTTCTCCAACTCTTGCTAACATTCCTTTTCCAATAGCACTAATATCATTTCTAGTGGTAAAGAACAGAATGTTTGGCAATACCAAGTTAAAACATCAATTAGTATTCAATTCAATTACTGGAAATTTCTTCCTTTCAATGTTTATTTTCAACTCAAAAGAAAATTATCAGTTTGTGGCTACTATGTCTTACACGTTTTCTAACATTAGCTAATAACTTTTTAACAGCAAAAATATAAACCTCAGATAAGGGCTCTAGAAGACAAATGTATCTAATAAAACTGCAGCTTTGTATTGTTTCTATTTGAGTATCTTTTTGTTTGTGGTAATTAAAATTTTATTTTAAAATAAAAATAATGGAAATGAGTCAATTTATAAGGTATTAGTTAAAAATAATAGAGGAATGATGAGCTCATGGCAAAGCATTGTAAAGATTTGTGAAATATTAATATTTAGGGAACACTTGCCTAGAAGAGAGACAGTTAGCTTTTTTAGAGAAACTCTGCTGCCAACTGCTAAGTCAACATTTTAATCCAGGTCCATTTATATGTGATTTAAAATTAGAGTATCTTTGGGATTTTTAAAAGCCAAATACAGGAGAAAACACAATGGAGTACATGACATTCATGGTTTGATAAACTGAAGTGTGCAATTTCATTGGGAATGGTGAAACCTCAACTTCTGCCAATTCCACAAACCTTTCTTTGCATAATTCCATTTGAAATGGCCTTGTATTTGATACCTTCAGTAACAGATTGCAAAAGCGATGGAACTATGTGCAGTCAAAATTTGAGAGAGATAAATCAGTGGCATTAGGAACTGTAACTATTTCAATCTTATCACATGATATAGACCAGAAAACCTGGAAATGAGTCATTAATGAATAAATGACTTCAAATATAAATTGTCTTAATGGAGTTTTTCCCAGAAATTGGAATTTAAAACTAAGTCCTTGAATTTCAACTGAAAACACATTGTAGTGTTCACTGAGAGAATATACAGATCCACAGTCAGTGAAAATGAGATGATCTTGATAATAAAGGAAAAGATGTATGTATGTATGTATTTATTTATTTATACTAAATGAGATCATGGCAGCGAGACATAGAGTAAGTTTGAGGGTCCTGCAAAGAAGATAAACAATTTTAAGTAGAGAAATTATTTGTTCTAGACCTCAAATTACTTGGCTATAAATCATGGGAGAAATGATTTGCGCCTAGAGAACTGTAAGAGCTGCTAATAATTATGACCTCTTAACATAAAAAAAAAAGAAAGAAAAAAAAAGACAGAGATGCAATGTATATGGCCTCTTTGGTTTGCCAGATTTAATGGAGCTTGACCATACGATGTGTCCACCATAAGGAGGCAGATGCAAAATATCCTTCAAAAATGAATTGATTTCCTAAATAGAAACATTTAATAGAGCACACTTAAAAACTGGCAAAAACAATGATTTAAGTCTTGAACTAAATGATGTTAACCTGAGATCAAAGATGTAAAGAAAACAATTTTATTCTGCAAGTAGACAATTTTGTTCCTCAGTGTACCTAGTATTTCCAGGTAATTAAATCTAGATATCTTCATATCAATTGGATTAATTAGATTATGTATTTCAGCAAATTCAAGATTCGCAACATAGTTCCAGGGAAGTCTGCAAACAGTTCTTTTTGTTGTCCTTGCTCAACCATTGCATCAGGTCATGTCTATGTGAAAACAGGAGAAGGTTAAGATCTATGAAATGTTTTCTGAAATATCTATGCCACTATTTATGGAAAGTCTAATTATTTTTCTATACTTTATAAATTCATAGTTAACATAGCTAGGGTTAGGGGAGGTACCATTAGCATAAATGGACCCCGTTAAAGATGAGTCAGAGAGTGAAAGCTGAATTTTGTGTTCCTGTTGTCTTCAGCAGCTGATGTCCTCCTAATCTGTCTCTTGGCACACGTAACGCTCAGTGGTAGCTCTGATGGTGGTACATTTGCCTGTGTTATCACAAAGAATGACTGGTAACATGGAAATATTTGTTGTACTTCTCTTGCCAGAGTTGGACGTTTTTGCCCTTCCAGTTAGACTCCTGATGCTTGCCTGACTTTCCCTCTTCAAGTTACTCATGAGTATGTTCGTAAGGACATCAGAAACCTGTACATGCTTTTCAGGATTCACTAGGCCATGGGATTCTTGGTGAGCTCAAGGGCTCCACTCGTTTCTGAGTGAATTATGCCACCAGCAATCTATTCTAATATTTACACTCACGAGAGGCCTGGAGCAGCAGTTCAAGCAAACAAACAAAAAGCTTAGAAGGTGTTTGCAAATTGGACTAGAAATGATTTGGGAAAGTTGAATTTAGCTGACAGAAATAATTAAATTAATGTGAATTGATAATGAATTCACTTGCAAATATCTAGATTAAGTTACCTGTGACGAGATTAGCAGAGGTTTAAAAACATAAAAATGCATTCAGTTGCAAGAAATAGTCTTTTTAAATTCTTAATTTTTTGTTAAGAGAATCTATGTTGAAACCTCAGCAGTTATTTCTGGCATAATTTTTAGGCTGCTGCAGTAACACTTCAGTCTGGAAATGACGTCTTATTGTCATCTTTTCTAATTGTACCCAAACTTTTTTAGTCATTGGACACTTAAATTTCTTCAGTTTTTTTTTCTTTCTGTCCCCACTTCAGTTCTTATCAGTAAGATGAAGTTACTCTTTTGTCAAAAATTTGCTCTTATATCTTATACTTGTTTCCTTGTCTCTAATTTTGTGCCTCCACGTTTTTAGCTCTTTTCATATTTGAGGCCAATAAAAACATGCATTTTTACTAGAATCCATTGACATTCAAATTTCCTCCAATTTACATTCAGATCTTTGGCTTTTCCTCTCATCAACAGAATTCAGCATTCTTCTCTAGTCCCTGGCCTTCAGTTGTAATGAATAGCCATAGAAGGAATGGCTTGAACAATACAGTAAAAACTGCACTACTGTAAATTAATAACTATGTCCATCATCCTGTCACAAGTTGACACAATGATAATTTCCATATTGGCTTGAGTAAATGTTTGTGTTGAGCAGGAAAGGCCTAGCTAATTTCTTCATTATTTAAGATGGAGTTGTTACTATCACTATAAAAAAACAGAGATATTGTATAAAACAGAGGAATATGTAAACATCAGTTGCTGGCAGTACACATTTATATGGAGTCCCCAGACATGAACTCTGCGTGATCTTCAATACTATCTATCTTTGGTTCAACACAGGTAAAAATTCAACTCACCCAGACACATCATATTGGTCATATCATTGAATTGGTCATACCATTCATCGATTCCTTTAAACTCTGAAAGGATAACCTGAGTGAGGATTTTAGACTAAGGGAGGCTTACGAACCAAATTTCACTCTTGCTTTGTTTCCCACTGTCTGATGAATTAGTAAATTTTTTTTAGTGAATGAGATTAGGTTTCAAATTTGGTTGGCAAATGTGCCAAATGAAGGCTAAAATATATGGGCTGTATACTGCTTGAGCAATGGTAATAGATCCCAGGGAGGCCAAAATAAAATAGACTTGTTCCAAATCAAAAGCACGGCAAAACCCTGTGTACTCGTCACCTGTATTTGTATCCATCAACCAAGCAACAGTATAGGATAGAATATAGCTTAAACTATGATGAGGCTAGTGATGTTCACCACTTTCTCCCAGCTTAGAGTCTTTGATACCTTTAGAAATCTGAGCCAAAATCTTTTCTTTTTTTGAGATGGAGTTTCGCTCTTGTTGCCCAGGCTGGAGTGCAAAGGCACAATCTCGGCTCACTGCAGCCTCCGCCACCCGGGATCAAACAATTCTCCTGCCTCAGCCTCCGGAATACCTGGGTTACAGGCACCCACCACTACACCCCAGTAATTTTTTGTATTTTTAGTAGAGACAGGGCTTCACCATGTTGGCCAGGCTAATCTTGAACTCCTGACATTAAGTGATCCTCTGGCCTTAGCCTCCCAAAATGCTGGGATTACAGGTGTGAGCCACCTTGCCTGGCCCAGAAACTGAGTCTAAGTCTTTCCAGAACAAAGATATTTGAGGTTTTTTCCAGTTCTAACACCTACAATTTTATGTGTTGAATTGAGAAATGTTATTCTCAGGAAAAGATGCAAGAATATAAAAATGTACTATTAAGTAAGTTTTATTAATATTAAATAACTGAAAATATCTAGCAAATCATCTAAATAATCTATTTGTTGCTAATGATTTTTCTCTAAAAATTATTTAAATACTTTAAATAAATTTTAACATTCTTTGTAATGGAAATAAACTTAATATTAAGAGACAAAAAATAAAACTTTATGTATAATTCATATGGTTTGTCTGTGTCCTCTCCTAAATCTCAACTTGAATTGTATCTCCCAGAATTCCTATGTGTTGTCGGAGGGACCCAGTGAGAAGTAACCGAATCCTGGGGGCCAGCCTTTCCCATGCTATTCTTGTGATAGTGAATAAGTCTCATAAGATCTGATAGGTTTATCAGGGATTTCCGCTTTTGCTTCCTTCTTATTCTCTTGCTGCCACCATGTAAGAAGTGCCTTAGCCTTCCACCATGATTGTGAGACCTTCCCCAGCCACGTGGAACTGTAAGACCAGATAGATCTCTTTCTTTTGTAAATTGCCGAGTGTCAGGTATGTCTTTATCAGCAGTTTTAAAATGGACTAATACAGTAAATTGGTACCTGTAGAGTGGGACGTTGCTGACAAGATACCAGAAAATGTGGAAGTGACTTTAGAACTGGGTAACAGGCAAAAGTTGGAACAATTTTGAGGACTCAAAAGAAGACAGGAAAATGTGGGAAACTTTGGAACTCCCTAGAGACTTATTGGGTGTCTTTGCCCAAAATGCTGATAGAGCTACGAACAAGAAGGTCCAGGCTGAGGTGGCATCAGGGGGAAATGAGGAACTTGCTGGGAACTGGAACAAAGGTGATTCTTGTTATGTTTTAGCAAAGAGACTGGTGGCATTTTGCTCCTGCACCAGAGATTTGTGGAACTTTGAACTTGAGAAAATTGAGAGAGATAATTTAATGTATCTGGTGAAAGAAACTTCTAAGAAGCAAAGCATTCAAGAGGTGGCTTCGGTGCTGTTAAAAGCATTCTGCTTTAAAAGGGATACAGAGCATAAAAGTTCAAAAAATGTGCAGCCTGATGATGCAGTAGAAAAGAAAAACCCATTTTCTGGGGAGAAATTCAAGCTGGCTACAGAAATTTGCATAAATAGCAAGGATCCTAGTGTTAATCTCCAAGACCATGAGGAAAATGTCTCCAGGCCATGTCAGAGACCTTCACAGCAGCCCCACCCATCACAGGCCTCCTTTCCAGGAGGAAAACGTGGTTTTGTGGGCCTGACCAAGGGTTCCTGTGCTGTGTGCAACCTAGGGGGGTGGTGTCCTGCATCCCAACAGCTCCAGCCATGGCTGAAAGGGGTCAACATAGAGGTCAGGCTGTGGCATCAGAGAACGCGAACCCCAAGCCTTGGCAGCTTCCCCATGGTGCTGAGCCTTTGTGCAAAGAAGTCAAGAATTGAAGTTTGGGAACTCCTCCTAGATTTCAGAAGTTGTATGGAAACGCCTAGACGCAAAAATTGACTGCAGTGGCAGTGCCTGTGCCCTCATTTAGAACCTCTGCTAGGACAGTGCAGAAGGGAAATGTGAGTTCAGAGCCCCCACAGAGTCCCTAGTGGGGCTCTGCATAGTGGAATTGTGAGAAGAGGGCAACCATACGACAAACACCAGAATCGTAGATCCGTGGACACCTTGCACTGTTCGCCTGGAAAAGTTGCAGAAACTCAACGGCAGGCTGTGAGAGCAGCTGGGAGGGAGGCTGTACCCTGCAAATTCATAAGGTCAGAGCTGCTCAAGATCATGCATATCCACCTCTTGCATCAGCATGATCTGAACGTGAGTCATGAAGTGAAAGGAGACCATTTTGTAACTCTAAGATTTGACTACCCTGCTGGATTTCAGACTTGCATGGGGCCTGTAGACCCTTTGTTTTGGCCAATTTCTCCCACTTAGAATGGCTGTATTTACCCAATGTCAGCGGCAGAAGGGACTTGCCTTATCTCAGATGAGACTTTGGGGAACTGCTGGGAAGGCATAATTGGTATTGAAATGTGCAGACATGAGATTTGGGAGGGTCTGGGTGGAATGATATGGTTTGGCTCTGTCCCTGCCTAAATCTCAACTTGAATTGTATCTCCTAGAATTCCCATGTGTTGTGGGAGGGTCCCAGTGGTAGGTAATTGAGCCATGGCGGTCAGTATTTCCCATGCTATTCTTGTGTTAGTGAATAAATCTCACCAGATCTGATGGGCTTACTGTCGGTTTCCACTTTTGCTTCCTTTGCATTCTCTCTTGCCACTGCCATGTAAGAAGTGCTTTTCACTCTCCACCATGATTGTGAGACCTTCCCCAGACACATGGAACTGTAAGTCCAATTAATCCTTTTTTCTTTTGTAAATTGCCTCACGGGTATGTCTTTATCAGCAGTGTGAAAATTGACTAATACAATAACGTCTCATGCTTATTAAAACTACTATTTCAAATATTCAACCCTTGATCAATAAAACTAATATGTTTCAGGCACTGTTTTAAGCACCTTAGATCAGTTAATATGTTTAATCATAAAAGCAAACCCATGAAATAAACATTATTATTGTCGTTCTTATTTTCTAAGTGGATAAATCTGTAGAGGAAATAAATTAATTAAAATGTCCAAAATCACAGTTTATCTGTACTAAAGAAAGTATTTTATGATCATCTACTACAGTTTTAAAAGGAAATCAGTTAAGATGATATAAATCAAACATGAAATATAAGTTGTTTGGGATAGTACCTATATGAAGAGATTGAATGCCATCTTTTGTATACATGACATGAACTATTTGTAGTAAAATAACATATATATGATTAGGAATTTTTTACACATGTATGCGTGTGTAGATCCTTTGACCAAAAACTTCTCCTTTATTTACAAATTACAAATAAAAATAATTACAGATTCAGGATTTCATTCAGGGATAAAAATATTAACCACAGTACAATTATATTAAAAACAAATTAGAAACCAAATAATGTTTCTTGCCAAGAGACTGTAAAGGAAATTATGATATACCCAGAGGCAGTCCCTGGTAAACTTTTTGCAAGGATTTTTAATGACATTGGAAACTGTTAATAGAGAAAAGTTAAGTAAAATATGCTGGATTCAAACATTCATAATCAATAGAATCATTCATTTAGTGACATTTTACTAATCGCTACTTATCAGGCAATATTCCAGTAAAGAGGAGGATGTAGTGCTGACAAAAGCAAATGACAGCCCTGTCCTCATGGGAATCTATTTATCTAGCTACCTACCCATGTGCCTACCTGCTTACCTATCACTTGTATCAGTCAGCCCTTACTGTATAACAAACCATACCAAAACTCTGGTATAAATCAACTATGGGCCATCAGATTCTTACTTTTATATCCAAGGGAATATGCAGTGGAAATAATTAAAATGTCAAAAGTCACAAAGTTAATCTGTTTCAACAAAGAAATTTTATAACTATGTGCTATAGTTTTGAAAGGTCATAGGCTAAGATGTTAAATGATAAAGGAAAACATTAGTGTCTCTCGATAGTACCTATGAGGATAGATTTCATGCCATCTTAAATATTCTGGGCATAGGGAGGAGCAGAGGTAACAAGAAAAAAAGTCTGCTGGGCAGCTAAAGATACAGCAATGGAAAACTCTAGAAATCTGGAGAAATCTGGATGTCTGAAGAAGGAAGAAAGTAACTGAACATCTGAAGTAAGTAGAAGAGACTTGTTCCTTCCTCATGTGTATAACCCCGGCAAAATTCCCTACCCTGAAAGTGACAGTTGAGGCCTGGTATCATGGCTCACAACTGTAATCCCAGCACTTTGTAAGGCCAAGGTGAGAGGATCACCTGGTCAGGAGTTCGAGACCAGCCTGACCAACATAGTGAAACTGCATCTCTACTAAAAATTGAAAAAGAAAAAAATTAGCCAGGCTTGGTGGTGTGTGCCTGTAATCCCAGCTACTCAGGAGGCTGAGGCAGGAGAATTTCTTGAACCTGGGAGGCAAACATCGCAGTGAGCTGTGATCACGCCACTGCACACCAGCCTGGGCAACAGAGAAAGACTCTTTTCTCAAAATGAATAAATAAATAAAGTGGCTTATAGTTTTTCTGAAATCCTCCAAACCAGACTCACTGTGTCTACTCAGAAAATACCAGTACTAGCTGATCAAAGCCTCTTTCTCAGAATTTCATTTCCTACTCTTAATAAGGTCCCTTTTTTAGACCTAAGGCATCATTATCAAATGAATAGTGCCCTTTCCTCAAGGTCTCTAACCAAATTTTACAAAATCTTTCTTCACAGGCCTTCAGGTACAATAATCAAACTTATCAGGAATCCAGGTCCCAGTTTAATGAGGTCTCTCCTCCAAACTTCTATTATTAACACTTTCACTCTCTTCCCTCTTTAACCTCCAGCCTTAGGGATAGTAAGTGCTTTCCACAGCTATTCCATGAAAATGTAGTGTTTCCTTTTGCTTTTTAATTAAGTTGTCACTAATATCTAATTATGAAGATCCATTTATATGAAAATATCTCTATTCAAACAGCTGATGTGGTTTATAGTTCTTGAATAGCTTCTAATTTATATTAGATTGGTCAAAGCAAATCACATGACCAAGCCAATATCTCTGGTTGGAAATATATACTTTTCCTCTGCTAAGAAATTCAAAAATCATATATTTTCATGCTTTTGTGTCATAAGAAGGCTGTAATTGGAAATATGTTTGTGAATTATTGAATGAAATAATGCAACAAATCCACTATTTTGTGCCAGGCATTTATATAGTCTCTATTTTCCATTTGTGAAAACTTATGATAACAGTAGCTGACATTTATTAAATGCCTGCTGGTACAGGCGCTGGTGCTTAATCTGCATGACAATCTCATGAAGCAGTTACTCTTATTACCCCTATTTTAAAAATAAGAAAACTGAGTTTGAATCGTGTTAATTAGTCCATGGTCCCACATTTTTTATGTGGCATATCCAGGATTCGGAAGCTATGGGCTGTTGGAGAGCTCACATGGTTAAACCAACGCAAAACATTGCATCAAAATGAGATGTTGATGGCAGTGGCACCCCGTCTAGAGTGGCCGCTGCCATGAGGCTAGCTCAGTGCGGGAGGCACAGCGTGGACTGCAGCTCCGTGAAGCTGGCGGGAGCTGGGAAAGGTGTGAGCCCCACCCTCTTCCAAGTCAGAGGATTGGGAGCCCCGCCCTCGCAGGCACAGCTGCATCTGCCTAGTCGTGGCTGTGACCTGGGTATCCCTACACTTTGCGTGGGTGGGAGGTGAGGGAAGCTCCCCTGTCCCTGCAGCCTGTCAAGTGCTTACTCCTGCTGCCTGGCCTCTCCCTACTCCCAGCGCCTGCTTCCATTTCAGAGCCACGTTGTGGCTGAGCCGAGGCACTGTCATGCCAGCCCCCTGCCACCTTGGTGCCCTCTGGACTATGGGCACCAATAAGCATGGGAGGGAGGTGGAAGGGGGCTAAAGGGCAGCTTGGCTTGGGTCTGTAGGCTCCCCGAAGCAACAGCCTGGACACCACAGGCACCGTGGATGTCAGGTTAATGGTGGCAGGAGGCAAACAGGATCCTGGGTGGAAAGGGTTGGGTCCCTCGTGAAACCACATCTTCAAGCCAAGGAGGGCCTGAGGCCTGGGCTCCAGGCTGCCTGTTCCGTGGCCCAGAGTGAAAACGTACGTGTTTTTTCTTGGCTTGCCCATGGCTGCTCACAGACCAATCAGGCACGCATTTCCTCTCCTCCAAAGCCCATAAAAACTGTGAACTCATCTAGACTCACGTAGATGACAGGGTAGCCTGCCTGTGGGGAGGAGTTACCCACTGCAGATCTCCTCTCTGCTGAGAGCTGGACACTCACTGGGACGACCTGACTGTGGAGAGCAGCTACCCACTATAGGTCTCCTCTGAGCTGCTCAGTCATGAAATAAAGCCATTCTTTGTCTTACCCTCCACTTGTCCACATACATCATTCTTCCTGAATGCCAGACAAGAACTCAGGACCCGCCAAATGGTGGAGCTGAAAGAACTATAACACAAACAGGGCTAAAAGATGCCCCTTGCTTGCCACATTGCAGGTGACAAGGAGGTAAGAGGGAAAGAGAGAAGAGCTGTGGCCAGTCAGGGAGCCCAGACCTGGGAGCTCCCGGAGACAGGGCTGTGACATCCTCTCTGGGGCTCTGCGGTTCCTGGTGTCTCTAAGGTCTGGGTGCAACCAGGTTCTCCAGTACCAACCACAGAAGCTGCTTGTTCCAGATCCAGCTGCAGGCTTGCAGGAGCCAGCCCCCGTGCTGGCCCTTGGAACTGCCTACCCCACCACAGCTGGCATGCCTTGCTATATGCAGTGACCAGACCACATGCTCGCTCGCTCGCACACCCCTCACTGCTCCACACTTGGCTTGCCCTTGACAGGCATGGGAACCAGGCTGGTAGCATGAGCCAAGGGCAGCCTGCCAGTCTGAGTGGGCAGAACAAGCTCAGCAGGACTGAGCAATACTCAGGCAAAGGTGCCACGGGCCACGAGACTTCTGGCCAGAAAAGTGACACTCCAAAGGTCCTGTGACAATATTACTAGAAATAGCAGTCATTTGGCTTTAAACGTCCATCTAATTCATTGTGTAGTTATGTTTATGCATAATTTTAAATGATAATTTTTTAAAGTATTATTTTAAGTTCTGTGATAAATGTGCAGAAAGTGCAGATTTGTTACATAGGTATATATGTGCTGTGGTGGTTTGCTGCGCCTATCAACACATCATCTAGGTTTTAAGCCATGCATGCATTAGATATTTGTTCTAATGCTCTCCATCTCCTTGCCCTCCACCTCAAAAAATAATTTTTAATAAAAATTGTCCATGTTAAAAGCTTTTAATTGTATGTACCAGAAAGCATAGAGGAACATGCATTATTTACTGAATCCTCATAGTGAGTGATATGTGTGTGTGCATATGCACCTAAGTAATCTCATAATCTATTTTGAGCATGTATTATTAAAAGATATTTGAAAATCACAAGATGTTTCTCTTTATATATGATTATAGACAAATTTTGGAAAGTTCCAACTTAGACAATATATTCAAAATAAAAATACATTGCAACTTTCCATATTCTAAACTAATCATGACAGAAGTACAATTTAGGAGATTTGTGGGTAGGGGAAATTAAATGAATTATAAGCTTCATTAAGCATAATTTGATCATTGACTCTTTACACTGCATTAGATTTTTAAATTTATATTCTTTCTGATCTAGATCAATTATGTCTTGATCATTTGTGTTTGTTTGTGTGTGTGTGTTTGTATCACCAACGGTTTCTGTCATTTTGGAATGTCATGTAAAAGGGAAATGACAGTACCAGACAAACTATTATACGTGTACCAGAGAGTACACAAGAATTGGCATTGACTTATTCACTGAATCCTCACAGTGAGTGACATAAATCAAAACTCCCTGTGACAGTAGGGAAAGGCTGGTGAATTTTAGTAGAAAAATGATACAGGTATGGCTTTCAGAGAATGAGAGGAGATTCTTTCCATGGTGCTATCTCCAGTAACTACTTGCAGGGATGTTGTTCTTTAATGAGGGTTTCTTTTAAGATACAGGTATCTTTTGTGATTCTGACAGAGTTGATGATGGGAACTGAAAACCTAAGATGGACTGATGAATAGAGTGATTTGCACACATCTCTTATGGGTAGAAATATATAGGTATTACATAATTTTTAATGTAGTTAATGATTACTATTTGCAGGAATACATGACTTTTTTTATACTTTAAGTTCTGGGGTACATGTGCAGAATGTGCAGATTTGTTACATAGGAATACACGTGCCATGGTGGTTTGCGGCAACCATCACCCTGTCATCTATAATAGGTATTTCTCCTAATGCTATTCCTCCCCATTCCCCTATTCCCCTATCCCCTGCTATCCCTCCCCCAGCCCCTCACCCCCTAACATCTTAAAGGGGAAAGATGATGAATTCTGTCTTTTGGCAAAAATTTAATATTTCCACATCAATTAGTGTAAATGGAACTATCTTGTCAACCTAACATATACAAAGCATTACATATAAAGTGCTATGAAAGATAGAACTGTGAATAAAACATAATCTCCCCATGATAAAAAAAAAAGTTCAAAAATTGTTACAAATTTGTATAGAGCAGATTTGAGTTTTAAGTAAACATAAAATGCTGTAAGATTCAAAAGCTGGGGAAATCACATTTATCTGGGTGTAATTCTAGGTAAAACTTTTTACATCTTTTGGGTATATTAAACCAAATAAAAAATAGCATATTGTATTTTACAAGTATCATAACACCACTGGCCTTCAATCAGTCTGAGTCACCTAGTACTCAGGTCCTCCCAGTATCACGTTTCAGAAACACACACTTATGACATATCTGGTGAGCCATACTTGTTCCCAGTCATTCATGTGTAGTCTTTAATAATAAATAATACTATGTAGTAAATTTAGAGGTCAACCAAATGGATAAGTTACTTCTAGAAATATCTGGAAACTTTAATGGGCTATAAATCATTCTGTTTTGTCTTATCCTAAAATTCCCATGAAGTCACCAGGAAATCCTGTAGGAACTTTATAATCACTCTATTTTCTCAGTAAGAACTCTAGTCTCCTCAAGTAACTTCAGCTCCAAATTCACTTGGTGTTACAGTTTTGGCTGGGGCCATGTGCCTAAAACCACATTGTTGGATTAGTCTTCTTAATAAAATTTTCTGCCATATCAATTTGTATCATGTTTGTTTTTTACTTTAGTAACCTAGAGAATGTTAAACAAAATAGCTACAAAAAAAAGGGAAAAAGAAGAAGAAGAAAAGATGAAGACAATTATAACTGAATTAAAAAGTGGGTTCATGCTTATGGTTAAAAAGAATCAGAATTGTGAAAATGGCCACATTGCCCAAAGTAATTTATAGATTCAACACTAACCCTGTCAAGATACCAACAACCTGCTTCACAGAACTGGAGAAAACCACTTTAAACTTTATATGGAATCAAAACAGAGCCCACATAGCCAAGACAATCCTAAGCAAAAGGAACAAAGCTGGAGGCATCATGGTGTCTGATGTCAAACTATACTACAAGGCTACAGTAATCAAAACAGTGTGGTACTGGTACCAAAACAGACACATAGACCAATGGAACAGAACAGAGGCCTCAGAAGAAACACCACACATCTACAACTATCTGATCTTTGACAAACCTGATAAAAACAATCAATGGGGAAAGGATCCCCTGTTTAATAAATGGTGTTGGGAAAACTGGCTAGCCATGTACAGAAAGCAGAAACTGTACCCAGTCCTGACAGCTTACACTAAAATTAACTCCAGATGGAGTAAAGATTTAAACATAAGACCTAATATCATAAAAACTCTAGAAGAAAGCCTAGGCAAAACCATTCAGGACATAAGCATAGGCAAGGAATTCATGACTAAAAGACCAAAAGCAATGGCAACAAAAGCCAAAATAGACAAATGGGATCTAATTAAACTCCAGAGCTTCTGTACAGCAAAGGAAACAATCATTAGAGTGAACCAGCAACCAACAAAATGGGAAAAAAATTTTGCAATCTATCCATCTGACAAAGGGCTAATATCCAACATCTACAAAGAACTAAAACAGATTTACAAGGAAAAAACAAACAAACCCATTTATAAGTGGGTGAAGGATATGAGCAGACACTTCTCAAAAGGAGACATCTATGAGGCCAACAAGCAATGAAAAAATGCTCATGACCACTGGTCATTAGAGAAATTCAAATCAAAACCACATTGAGATATCATCTCATGCCAATTAGAATGGCAAACATTAAAAATTCTAAAGAATACAGATGCTAGAGAAGAAGGGGAGAAATAGGAACACTTTTACCCTATTAATGGGAGTGCAAATTAGTTCAACCATTGTGGAAGACAGTGTGGTGATTCCTCAAGGATCCAAAAATAGAAATTCCATTTGATCCAGTAATCCCATTACTGAGCATATACCCAAAGGATTACAAATTGTTCTATTATAAAGACACATGCACAAGTATGCAGCACTGTTTACAATAGCAAAGACCTGGAACCAACCCAAATGGCCATCAATGATAGACTGTACAAAGAAAATGTGGGGCATATACAGCGTGGAATACTATGCAGCCATAAAAGCGATGAGTTTGTGTCCTTTGTAGGGACATGGATGAATCTGGAAACCATTCTTCTTACCAAACTGACACAAGAACAGGAAATCAAACACCACATGTTCTCACTCATAGATGGGTGTTGAACAATGAGAATACATGGACACAGGGAGGGGAGCATCACACACTGTGGTCTGTTGCGGGTCTAGGGGAGGGACAGCAGGGTGTGGGAGCATGGGAAGAGATAACATGGGGAGAAATGCCAGATATAGGTGATGGGGTGATGGAGGCAGCAAACCACCTTGCCGTGTATGTATCTAAGCAACAATCCTGCATGATCTGCATACGTACTGCAGAATGTAAAGTACAATAAAAAAAAGTGGGTCTGAGATCAATGTCATAACTCATGATCCTCTTCTTCCACAGTCATAGCTATTCTTTCAAATGTGAACCTCTGGAAAATTATTTAATTGCTATAAAACAAACAGTATAGTTATCTCATTTGGGAAGTTGAACTAACTAGTACAAATGTACTGATTTAGTAAATTGTAGCTAAGATCTCACTACTGGCAAAATACCACAGTGAAGACCTAAGAATTTCTTGGGCTGAAACCCTCAAAACTGCCCTGGATTCCACTTTTCCTGAGGCTTCCTGTGTGTAATTCTTTACAATAAATTGTCCATTATTTTTTGAGCTGTTGACACTACTGCCTTAAAAGCAAATGCAACCTAATAAAAACAGTCAACTCTTGGCATAAAACTCTAGTTTTATCTGTCAAATTAGACAGTCCTTATTTATTATTTCTATAATCCTTAGTGGAATTTATCGTATTAGGATTGAAATATCAAAAGTAGTTAAAAGCACTGGTAGTCTATGGAATGAAGAACAAGAAAATATATAATTTTATATAACTTTATGTGTATGTGTGTGTTTATGTATGTGTTTAATGATTTTATGCTATCTGATATTTGAGGATCTTAATGTAATAAGAATCTGTTATTTCTTGTGTAATATGGGATACTGATGGTCTCTGGACTGTCAGAACAGAAGTTACATCAACTATAAGTGACCAGAAATGAAGTGCCTATGAAAGACAATGCCTCAACACACCAAATAACTGCTGCCCTAGATTTATGGGGGAAGAATGATGCCTACAGATGCACTAGATTTTTTCTGACTATACTGGAACGTTAACAACAACAATAAAATGACAAGTTCAGACCTTTGAATATTTAATTAAAGGCATAGTCAGATACCATCTTTCTATGGTTTATCCGAAAGCATTTTTTATGTCTTATTAAAAAAATTTCTTTGTTTCAAACCAGATCCAAAGTTTGATTCTGCATAACAGATTTACAAACAAGTTGAATGCAGACCTGCTCCAGATTTTTCATTAATAGGGGAAATAGTAATAACCTGAATATCATACTGGAGACATTTGAGAGGATTTGGGTGAACATGAGTATGTTGAATGCCTAAATTCAACAATCCTACCTTACCCACTTTTCCTTCTGTATGAGGAAGCTACAATTCTTTCATTTGAATATTCTGTATTTTCCTCACTTGAAGCAGTCACTATTCTTCATGATATAATATTCATTTCCTCTCTTTTTGTTACTTCCAGAACCATAATTAGACTTAGATTTAAGCATGGCTGAAGGAAATGGGCCCAAAGTCTACTTGGAAGAACTAGTGTTTGCAACAAAAGTGCAAGATTTTGACACTTTATATCAAGCAGATTTTGGGGGAATGGGAGAATATGTGTGAAAATAAATTCTTAAAGTGGAAAAGCTATTAGGAAAGAAAATGCATTTAAAGTGGCCTGAATGAACACACTAACTAGAGATTCTGGAATAAATATACTAACTGGCTTATTGTGCTTGATTGCATAACCCAAATCCAACCGAAATGGTTATCTATGTTAAAGGAATTTCAGGTAATGTAACTTTCTTAATAGAATGCTCATGGGAACAAATGCCAAAGCTAAAAAAATATAGGGATGTTTAAGTGGATTTATTATTTCTGTTATCTCTTGGAAGATCCTCAAAAGACATTCATGTCACTAAAGCTTTGAAAATGTATTTGTGAGGGAAGTTACAGCATCCTTGAAGCATTCTGCTTTGGATGTATTCATCAGGCATGGATTAACAAATGAGGACTGGGCTCCCTGATGTTAATGGGAACGCCAGTATCCCGGAGTAGAAAAAGCCAAATTATAGCACTCAAGAGCCACTGATATAACAGCCAATGTGGTTACTGAAATGGGCAGCAGTACTGAAATAGCAATATTAATAATTTTCACATTGGGTATCTTTGGAAGTAGCAAATTGATCATGATGACTCTAGAATTGAAATAGATGAACCATTATACCAAGATGTTATATAATGTTTAAAAAAAAAAACAGAAAATCCTCCATCTGGAGATCATAACTCAAGTTGTCATATTGGAGAATAGCAAAATAAATAAATGAAAAATTATAATTATCTGACCTATTTCATAAGAATTCCATAGGTTGCTATTTTTGTTGGTGTCTATAAAAAATAAGACTGAAGTGCTAGCTTATGATTCAATACATCCAACAATACGTACAATATCTACACAAATTCATCATACAAGGAATAAAAACCAGGCAAACTTCTAGGTTTCGGAGAAAAGCCATGTCTTTTTCAACAAACAACAACTCTTCTATTAAAAAAAAAAAAAGACTTCAACTTTGCTATTAAACCCACAGTAGAGATTTGATGGGACATCTTACCTAGTAACCATATGGTCTGAGCTATCCAACATGATTACAATTAGCTATTATCAGATCCATAAATCCCTAGAGTTGGGCTTTTATAGGTTCTGATACCACAAATAGTTTTATGATCAGATATTTCAGACTCTCATGAGACCTATTTTGCCTGAATTTCCACATTTTCTTCAATCCAGATCCATTGGCCTCATAGGGGGTTTCATAAAAAACAATTGCCTGGCACAGAAAAAATAAATCCATTCTGAAAGGAATTGGCTTATGGGATTATAGAAGCTACTATGGACTGACTGACTGTGCCTGATCCCTACATTTATATGTTGAAACTCCAAACCCCAGTATAATTTTATTTAGGGGTGGGGCCTTTGAAATGTAATTGAAATTTGATTAGGTCTTGAGAGTGGAGAGTCCTCATGATGGAATTAATACTCTTATAAAAAGAAAAGTAGATGAGCTGTCTCTCTCCCTTTCTTTCTTTCTCTCTCTTTCCCCCTCCCTCCCACTTCCTTCCTCTCTCTATCTTACTCTCTCTCTCTCTCCTTCTTTCTCCCTCTCTAACCCACTTCCCCAGCACACCTCCTTAATCAGTATGCATGCATCAAAGAAGGCCATGTGATAACATAATTTGGAAGAAAGAGGGCTGCCCCCAATAACCCAACCATTCTGGAATTTTAATCTAGAACTTCCAGCTTTCAGAGTTGTGAGAAATAAATATTTGTTGTTTAATCCACCTAATCTGTGATATTCTGTTATAGCAATGCAAACTGACTGAGACAGACTGAGAAGTCTGAAATCTGCAGTCAGCAAGCCAGACAACCAGGAGAGCCAATGATGTAAGTTTTGGTCCTTTAGCCTGAGAATGCACAAGCTCAAGAATCAAGAAGAGCTGAGTCTTAGTTCAGGTCCAAAGGAAAGAAAAGGAGATATCTCAGCTTAAGCAGTCAGACAGGAGGAGTTCCCTCTTAAACATGGTAGAGTGAGCCCTTTTTTTCTCTTCAGGCCTTCAATTGATTAGATGAGGGCCACCTACATTTAAGAGGACAATCTGCTTTACTTATTCTACCAATTCAAATGCTAGTCTCACTCAAAACACTCTTACAGACATGCTCAGAATAATGTTAGGCCAAATAGTTTGGCACTCCATTGTCCACTCAAGTTCACACATAAAATTGGCCATCATAAACAGAAATATAACAGTGAAGGGAATTCCCCTTGGGTGCAGAACTTTGAGTACGGAATCCGTTCACTTCACTTGAGAAAAGAATTCCCCAAAGGTTCCAATAATTCATCTAAACCTTAATTCATCCATACCAACAATCAGATGTGTTGATTAATAATTTACCCAGATGACAAATACCTTAGAAGCTGAACAATTATAAGACTGGGAGAAAGTTTACTGTAGAAAATTAAGAAAAAATTCAAGAATTGGCAAAGTAGGTAAAGATATGTAGTATCTGTGTAAATATTTTCAAAAGGACATGCTGTGAAAGAAATCTGCAATAATCAGATAGATAAGATTTGTCATTCAGTGAATGTCCATCAACCTCTTTACCTGTCACCTTAAATTTAATCATTGGGTTCATTAGCAAACTAAGAAAGAATGCTGGAAATTGTGTATTCTCAAATACATAGGCTCCTCCTCACCAAGGTAAATCTGGCTACCTCCACTGCTTAATAACCAAAATGCCCACAGCAAGAATCAAAGAGAAGCCCTATATATGGTATGTATTCCTGAAGGAAAGTATAGCAGTAAGTTCTGGGATCAGTTTAATAAACTTTAACTTTTCAGTCACAGGGGTGGCAGCAATTTGTCTCGTCTGGTATTGCCAAGCCCCCATCTGCAATATTTGCACCTCGTTCTCATCTATGAATTCACAAAATAAATTATTCACCGCCATGATAACTTATGTTGCTTATACATAGGCATTCACTCTACAGCAAGAGAGTAAAGCAATAGATTCATTCTCAGGAGAGTCACTCATATCACTATGTACCTCATCATCCCGAGCAGGTGAGCCTAGCTGGGCACAGTAATCCCAACAATTTGGGAGGCTGAGGCCGGTGGATCACCTGAGGTTAGGAGTTCCAGACCAGCCTAACCAATAGGGTGAAATTCTGTCTCTACTAAAAATAAATAAATTAGCTGGTTATTGTGGCATGTACCTGTAGTCCAGCTACTCAGGAAATGGGGACAGGAGAATTGCTTGAATCCCAGTAGGCGGAGGTTGCAGTGAGCCGAGATGTTGCCACTGCATTCTAGCCTGGGCGACAGAGTGACACTTCATCTAAAAAAAAAAAAAAAAGTAACATAGTGGAATGGCTTATAGAAGACTTAAATATGGGTTTGGAGAAATGTTCTACAAATTTTAGTTTATGCTCTGATAACAAAAAAGATGCTTCTTTCTCTTTTAGCCAAAACAAAAACAAAAACAAATCAGATTGGGAAATAGTTCAAATGAGAATGACTTCTTTTATTTTAATCCTGAAAAATTCACTCAAAAATTTTAAAATGATTATTCCTATAATTTACTGTTTTGATGATTTAGAGATCTTTGTTCCTAAGGGAAATAGTTTTACAAGGGTACAATGATGATTTCAATAAACTGGAAATTGTGAAAACTACCTCACAGTTATGGGTTCCTAACAATAGAATCAATAGGTCAAAGAAGATGTATTAACTGTTTGTAGTCTTAATTCTAATTCATGAAGAAGTAGAAAGGTTTGTCTTAGTCAATAGAGTCTGAGAGGATTGTATTTTTTAACTAGTGGTTTTTCTGAGGTGTTTTCTAATATTTCCATATCTAGTGATAAAACAGTAATAAATGACAACAACCAAATACAGGCAAGATGAAACACTTTGGGAATAAAAAATTGAGTCACCCTACTAAGCAACACATTGTAAACTTTTCAGGAGTTAACTGTGGACAAATGAAACATGGCATTGAATGGAAAGTAAAAGAGAGAAGTTTTACCTACTAACTAATATCCTGCCTATGCAGATAATTGCTGGGAGACTCCTGGTCAGGCTTGTCCAACTTCATTCCATATCAGATTCTAAAAGGGCCCGGAATTTCAGATGTATCTCTTTATAGCTGCAGTCTGGGAGCAGTGCTGCCCACATAGAGATATGCTAGGAGTCTCGCCTACCATTGACACGGGCTACACTTGCCAATTTTGGTTCCACAGAAAATTCTGAAATAACTCAGAATCTCAGTTTTAGCCATCTTTCAACTGTGATCTGAGAGTAGATTTGCCCAGGAAGAATCCTACTTGGAGATGTTCCTATCTGAAGTTCCTGTGGAAGGCTTGGCAATTTGTCCCGCAGTAGATCCTCAAATGCCCTGGATCTCAGTCCCAGGCCGTTTTGTTTGTCTGCTTAGAGCAGTTCTGTCCACCTGGAGACCCAGAGGGAGGTCTGTCCAGTAGAGCTCTGCAGGCTGACGCAGTGACCTCAATCCCATGGTGAATTCTAAAGTGGCCCGGGAAATTGGCTCTAGCACTCTCAACTAAGTATGAAACCAGGCCTGCGCACTCAGGAAACTACTGGAAGACATCCTATTAATGGCCTTACAGACAAGTCTAAAGATTTCAGTTTCAGCCATGGTCTCATACAAAATCTTGTCTGAGTTCCAGCCTATTTTAGTCATCAACTTGAAAAGTACAGCCAACCCAAGGATTCATCTAGTGATACAACAAGAGCCCTTCCAGAGACGTGGAGAAAGCCACATCCATCATGCATGTGGTAACAGATCTGCCATTTTCAAACCCCAAGGTGGGACTTAATTATAGCACAAACCCATAGACCAAAAAGCTGAACAAAATCCAGTCTACCCAGGGACTAGATAGGACCCACAGGCTGGAGAGCCCCTGGTAACAGACCTGATCACTGCATTCCCTATTGCAGACTCAGTATCAGCCATGAGACCCAGATGCAGTCTTACTCAACTGCTATCCCGGAGGTAATCCCAGATTATTTTACCTTGCTGAAACCGGTCTGTAAACAATGAAAGAAGGATTTGCTACCTCCAGTATACAGATACCAATGCAAAACTGAATGGATAACAAAGAATCAAGCAAAGATGTCACCGCCAAAGAAAATAAACAAAACTTCAATAACCAACTCCAAAGAAATGAAGATATACAAGTTGCCAGGAAAAAAATCAAAATAATCATCTTAAAGAAGCTCAGTGAGATGCAAGAATATATAGACAACTAAATAAAATTAGGAAATAATGCATAAATAAAATAAGAAGTTTAATAATTAAATAGAAACCAACCCCCCAACCCCCAAGAAAAAACAACAAAAGAATCCCTGGAGCTGAAAAAAATCAATGACAGAACTGAAAAACTCAATAGAGAATTTAAACAGCAGAGTCAATCATGTGGAAGAAAGAACTAGTAAACTCAAAAACAGGTCACTTGAAATCAGCCAATTAAGGGAACAGAAAGAAAAAATGATATTAAAAGAATAAAAAACCACATGGACCTACAGGACATAATTAAATATACAAGTATATAAATTATGACAGTATCAGAAGAAGAAGAGAAATAGAAAGGAGAAGAAAGCTTATTGTAAGAAATACTGTCTGAGAACTTCTAAAATTGTGGAAATGATATGGACATGCAGATTCAGGGGGCCCAGAGCGTGCTAAGCAAGATCAAATAGTAAAAAAAAGAATACTCCAAGACACATTAAAATCAAATTGCCAAAAGTCAAAGAGAATTTCAAAGCAGCAAGAGAGAAGAAACTTGTCACATATAAAGAATCTTTCATAAGGCCATCAGCAGACTTCTCAACAGAAACCTTTCAAGCTAAGAGAACATGGGTTGACATATCTAAAGTGCGAAAAGAAAAAAAAAAAAGCCAAACAAGAAAATTATCCTTGGCAAAAATGTCCATTCAAAATGAAGGAGAGATTAACAAAACAATCAAAACAAAACACTGAAGGAGTTCATCAACATGAGACTACTCTTATGAGAAACGCTAAAGAGAGTTTTCACATTAAAAGAAAATAATGATAAGCAACAATATGAAGGATAAGAAAGTACAAAACCCACTGGCAAAGGTAAATATGTAGTCAAACTCAGAATACTCTAATACTGTAAAAGTAGTTTGTAAATCACTCTTTAGTATAATAGTTAAAAACAAAATTCATTTAAAAAACTATGATTCGTTAACAGGTACACAATATACATCAATAGCATGACATTAATAGAATAAAATGTTAAAGTAAAATACAACATCAATAGCATAGCCTGTGGAGGAGGAGAATTAAAAGTGCAGTGTCTTGTATGCAATTGAAGTTAAGGCACTGTCAGCTTAAATTAGAGCATTATAATATGACAGTGTTTTGTGTAAGCCTCAGGGTAATCATAAAGAAAAAAATCCCTGCTAAATACACAAAATACAGAGAGAAAGAAATAAAATATGCCACTACAAGAATAAAACAAATCAGAAAGAAATACGGCAAGAGTATAAAGGAACAAAAGAATTGGGAAACTTTAGTCTAAATGTAAATGGATTAAATTCTCAATTTAAAAGCCACAGAGGAGCTGAATGGATAAAAAAAAAAAAAAAAAAGAAAAAGAAAAACCAAAGATCTATCAAAATGCTGCCTACAAAAGACTTACATTACCCTTAAGAATAAACATAAGGCCAAATGCTGTGGCTTATGCCTATAATTCCAGTATCTGGGGACACTAAGAGAGGAGGATTGCTTGAGGTTAGGAATTTGAAACTACCCTGGGCAATACAGCAAGACCCCATCTCTATAAAAATTTTTATGTTAATGAGCCATGGTTGTGCATGCCTATGGAAATAGAACAAAAGCAATTTCAAAACTCATATGGAACCACAAAAGACCTCTAATAGACAAAGTCATCATGAGCAAAATTAACAAAGCTGAAAGCATCACACTACCATACTTCAAAATCTGTTATGATGCTGTGGTAACCAAAACAGCATGGTGCTGTCATAAAAACAGGCACATTGACCAATGGTTGATTAAATAACACAAATAACACATCTTTACAATTAAATAAAAGGAATAACCTCAAGAGATCTGTTGTACAAGATAATGATGTTATAGTTAATAATAACATATTGTATTACTGAAAAATGCCAAGAGAGTGGGTGTTCAGTGTTCTCATCACAAAGATAATAATAATGTGAGGTAGTGCATTTGCTAATTAGATTGATATAATCATTTCACAATGTCTAAATATTTCAAAATATAATGTTGCATTGTGTAAATACATAAAGTTTATGTCAATTTTAAAATGAATAAATTTGAGGAAAATAAGACACCAGACGCATTGGCCAATGGAACGTGATAGAGAGCCCAGATATAAACTCACACATTTATGGTTAATTGATTTTTTATAAAGTGCCAAGAACATACAATAGAAAAAAGACAGACTTCAATAGATATCATTGAGAAAACTGGATATCCACACACAGAAGAATGAAATTAGACCCACATCTCTCACCATATACAATATCAACCCAAAATGTATTAAAGACTTACACATAAAATCTGAAACTGTAATACTACTGGAAGTAAATAGAGGGGAAATGCTCTAGGGCATTTGCCTAGGCAAGGATTTATTTAATATTACCTCAAAAGCATAGACAGCAAAAGTGAAAATACACAAATAGGATTGCATCAAACTGAAAAGCTTGATCACAGCCAAGGAAAAAAATCAACAGAATGGAGAAACAACTCATGGAATGGGAAAAAATATTTGTAAACTGTATATCTGAAAAGTTGTTAATATCCAAAATATGTAAGGAATTCAAACAACTCAACACAAGAAAGCAAACAACCCAATTAAAAAATGAGCACAGAACCTAATTAGACATTTCTCAAAGAAGATACACAGATGGTCAACATATATATGAAAAAAATGCTCATCATCACTCATTAGCCTAAAAATGCAAATTAAAACCACAATGAGATAAGACCCCATATACAGGACAATGGCTATTATAAAAAAATACGTGTTGATTAGGGTGTGGAGAAAAGGGAGCCCTTGTACACTATAAGCAAGGAAGTAAATTAATACAATTATTAGGGAAAACAATATGAAGGTTTATCAGAAAACTAAAAATATTATTACCATATGATCCTGCAATCTTACTTTTGTGTATATATTCAAAGAAACTGAAATCAGTATGTCAAGAAGATATATGCACTACCATCTTAATTACACCATTATTCCCAATAGCTAAGGTATGGAATCAACCTAAATGTCTGTCGTCATATAGATGGATTTTTTAATGTAATATTATTTATATAATGGAATTATATTCAGCCTTGGAGAAGATAATTCTGTCATTTGCAGCATGATGAATCTGGAGGACATTATGCTAAGTGAAATAAGCCAGGCACAAAAAGACAATTACTACATGATCTCACTTATATGTGGAATCTAAAAAAAAAAATATTAACTCATAGAGGTAGAGAATAGAATGGTAGTTAGCAGAAGCTGAGAGAGGCAATTGGATGGGAAAGGGGAAATATGAACAAAATTTAAGTTAGACATCAATAATAAGCTTTAATGATCTATTACACAGAATGGTGACTATAATAAACAATACTGCACTGCACATTTTCAAATAAATAAATGCCAATTACTAGGAATATGCACATTTTCTTCATTGTTTTGCATCTTACCAATTGCCCTTTTTTTTCCACAAAACTACGTATAAAGTGATTTGATGGAAGTGAATTTGTTACTAGGTATAGAAGAAGACTTGTGATTGAATTAGAAAGGAATGAACACTATCTAGTTCTACATGCAGTGACTAATGGGAACTTGGCAAAGAGAGGAAAGACATTGCTGTTAGTCACATCATGTTAAGTAGTCATATGATGTTGCTGTCATTGTTTTGCAAATAAACATGAATAGAAGGTTATGTATTGACAGGGAGAAATCAAAAGGGATGATTGTGTCAGATTGATTACTGGTGCTTAGAAGTATTTTCACCCACTTCTATGCTCTATCCTTAACTTAGAAACTGATGTCTGGGAAGTAAGTTTCCCAGAATGCATGTGGCAGGACTTCAGTTTGATAATAATAACGTAAGAGATTCTTGTTAGATTTGGAAAGCAGAAGTGAAACACAGCTATCATTCTTTCTCTTGTCACAACAGTTAGACACATAGATGGGATAGATGTGAGATTTTTTTAGTGTCCATTGTCTATTGCCCTAAGAATCATTCACTTTGATGCTGCAGTCAGCACTGCAGTAACTATCAGCAATAATTTCCTGTATTTTTTGAGCTGGGTTGAAAATAGCAACTTTATAATTCCCCAAAAGCTAGCAACAAACCTGAGATATATTGGTGGCTTTCCTTGACCTTTACTCATCAGTCCCTTCAACAGATTTGCAAGCATTTAATTTCCTGTGTTAAACTCCATACTGTTGCAGGGTTTAAAGAGGTTTAAGTTATCTGAATCATCAATGGTAGAAGGTTATAATTTCAGTGACTGAGGACTTAAAGCCATAAAAAATAATACTACCTGTAAAAAAATTAGTACACCTCTTAAAATATTACTAGGCATATAACAAAATAGTTGCTGACATGTTTGTAAAATGACCTTTACTATCAATAATCAATGATGTGAAAAATGCATAACATATATTAATAACAATAAAAATATACACATCTAAAAACAAGTAAATAATATAAAGAAGCAATACTTAAAAATTACATAATGGCCATTGTTATCACCTGCTAATTTATTGTCTGAGAATATCACTAAATCCAAAATGCACTGAAAGAGAAATAATCAAAGTATCCATATAATATTAATGTAAGAAAATGTGTTGGGGGAGGGGAATCAACAAAATTCCACAATAGAAGAATAACACATATGAGAAAACTCAGACCTAGAAGAAGATAAAGATTTTAGCCAAACATTCCAATATTAATACAAAAATATTAAAGATTAAATCACAACTTTTTATGAAAAGCAATAGAAACTCAGTGGAAAAGGTCAATTAATAGGAGAATCAATAAGAAGAAGGGAAACTGTATAGTAGGGCACATAGAGTACTGAAATGAAAAAAAAAAGTTAAGAAAACCAAATTAAAATAATCAGTGACCAGTTAGTGACAGAAAATACAAGAGCCAAAAACACAGCATTTGGAAAGTTGAGTTTTGAAGGAGAAAACCAAAGCGAGGGAACACAAATGCACTGAAACATATTCTCGTATAGCTGTTGGATTTATAGGAAAACAGTGTGTTTGGTTTCTGGGTGAAAAAGATGATATCACTTATACAGGATAGAAAATCAGATAGACAGATTAGAAATAAAAGGCCAAATAATCAGTTTGGTGCCAATGTTCATTTCCAGAAGACAATAGATCAACACCTACAAAAGGACTTAAGGGAGGGAAATGTGATATAAGGATCTGATACTCAGCAAACCTGTCTTCCAAGTATAAAGAATACTGACCAAATGGTATTTAATATGAAAAAGCAACATCCATTTTACATATGAAGTATTTTTGAAGAAAAGCTACAGTAAACAAAGGAGTGACTGGAAAATCCTGGGAAAGATACTGCAGTAAGAATTTATTATTATATAATGGAAGATGCAATATAAAAATCAAGATGGGAATAAGAATAATAGGATTGGGCATAATTATTATGTATCTTACAATGTTAAAAGGGATTAAGTGAAAATAATTAAATAAATTTGGATATTGAAATAATCTTTATTGCCCCATATGCAGTAGCTTGAAGGCATAGGGCATGCTTTAAAATGATTAGTTCACTGACAAAAGTATATGTATTCCATACAAATACAAGAAAGATAATACTAACATTTTGTTACAAAGATAAACACTATAAAGGACTTTCCAAAATGCCAAAAGGCCCACATAAAATCAAAGAAAAAAATACTACACAACACAGTATGGATATATATCTCCACACATACACACTTAAGCACAAATATATACAAAATTTGGCAGAGGAGTCTGGTATGACAGCAACAGGAAGCTCCTGCCCTCCCCACCACTCCCAAACTCCAGCAAAAATTTGGGAAGACTCTTAAAAAATAATGCCAACACCTAAAGTCTGTGGGGATGACTCTAAATCTTGACTAGTATATCACATTAGTCAAGAAAAAAGGAGGATGGAGAAGAGGTAAGAGAAAAGAGAAGAGGAAGAGGAGGAAAAACAGAGCTCCATAAATATAATTTGTTTTTCCTGGGCTTTGATGAATCACAGGAAACAGTTCAGTATTGCATTCACTTTCCAAGACTTGCAGGGCAGATTTTATTTGTTGCAGTTACCATTAAATCTATCCCCAGGTAAGTGCAGTATTTGATGTAAAATTATGAGATATAAGTGAATTCTGCAGGCTATAAATCAATGATGAGTTTGAGGAATTAAAAATATTTTACCTTAACACAGTCTCTCTAGAATTAATTATTTAATACGTACCTCATCATTATCAAAAAGAAGAAGAGCTTGTTTGGGAGGAGTCAGGAGGATAGTTACTTTATACATTTATTAAAACAAAATGTGAGGGGCAGGAAAGTGTGGAAATATGTTTTTATTTTTATTACTTAACATATATGATTACACTAAATACCAGCCTGTTTTCACACTGCTATAAAGAACTACCTGAGACTGGGTAATATGTAAAGAGAGAGATTTAACTAGCTCACGTATCTGCAGGATTCATAGGAAGCAGGACTGAGAGGCCTCGGGGAAACTTATAATCATGGAAGAGGTGAAGGAGAAGCCATCACCTTCTTCACGTGGTGACAAGGAGGCAGGGGGTGAGAGAGAGAGAGAGAGAGAGAGAGAGAGAGAGGAGGTGCCTCACACTTTTAAACCATCAGATCTCCTGATTTCCTGATAACTCGCTATCACGAGAACAGCATGGGGAAATTTCGCCCCCATGACTCAATCACCTCCCACCCCGTCCCGTCCCCAACACTGGGAATCAAAACATGAGATCTGGGTGGGACACAGCTAAAGCACATCATTCTATAAGTTGTTCAGTAGCTTAAAATAAACTAGAATATTAACTGTTCTGTAAAGGCTGAATTTTTGTTTCTTTGTTTGTGTGTTTTATTTATACTTCATGACCTTACCCTAGTGCCTAACACTGTACGTAATACATGATGGTGCTCATTAATAGTTATTGAACAAAAGAACATTTTGGAAAAGCACGTGTACAGCCCTTTTCTAGTCTTGTTTCTAGAGCGAAAGGGGGAGAAACTTAGGTTAAAAACGGTTTGCTTGTTCTTAATAGTGTTTCCCATTGAATGAAAACACAGGCACTTGTGAAATCAAGGTAGGTAAGCATTTCACAAAATGACACATGCAGCCGTAAATATATGGAAAAATTATAATTATTGTTTATGAAGATGGTAAAAATCAATAGGATAAAGAGTAATATTTTGTCTAAAATATTAGAAAAATAGCTGCTATTGTATACAACAATTATTGTTTGTAATAGCCAAAAGCTGGAGAAATATTTATATCTCTTATAATTTTAATGCTTTTTATGTCTATTGCCGAGTTACCTATTTATTTACACTCCTACAAGCCATAAGTAAGAGTGCCTGCCTTCTCACAGCATTCCCCAGCAACTGTAAATCACACATTTTCTTAAACTGCTTTCAACTTATATAGTTAAGCAAATGATGTCTGTTCGTCAGTTGATTAGAAGCAAGTCAGAGGCTCTGTTCCCTGCACTCTGTTAGGGCTGGTCAGTGTGCCCTGCAAAGCTGTGGGAGCATGGCTGCCCCCAGCTAGATTTCAGATGACTGCTGGGTAAACTGCAGGTCCAAGCAGAGAACTTCTGTGACCTTACGGCACCTCCTCAGGGTGGAGAAGGGAGGAGAGTCAATCTAGAGTGAGCAAATGAGGAATGTTTAGGACATTACCAAACCTCAGGTGATATAATATAATTTCTTCATATTTCTAAATGTGGCTCCTTTGGGTCCAGCGCCTCATGAACCAAAATGACCAAGCATAAGCTTACCACTTCTCCATTAACATACGCAGAAAATACACAGGTAGGATAGCCACATTCAGAAATGCAAAATGGAGAAATAGGCACTGGTTCACAGACATTCTGCAATTACTATTAGGAAGACAAAACAAAGTTCCTCTATCTTCAGGGGAGCAATACCAACTTCCCAGCAAAATTGGGGAAACTATGTATAACAAACAAATAAAACTCAATATTTTAGAGTCTGTGGAAGGGCATACAACAAATGAAAAAACATCAGTAAGAAGAGTCAGTATCTGTGGTATTTGAACCAATATGGTTACCAGGTTCTATAGGATGATGCGGTCTACCAGGAAGGAACTCTTCTCAAATTCTCCCTAGCTTAAGCCCTAATTTGGCTATCTCATAGCCCCTGCCTCTGAATCTACTTTTCTTGGTCCCTGGCTCCACCCTGTGGAAAGTTCTTTCTATTTTATTAGTCTTACTGGCCACTTCCGAAGGGCATATTGGTGAATATGACCCTCTTTGTGGGCTACAGATATTTGTCAACCTGTGTACAGCCTTTGAAATATTAAGAACCAACTGCTGTTTTCAGTTTGAAACTGTCACATACTTTTTAGAATAGATTTAATTAAGTCTTCTTTGGCAATATGGATTTCTCAAAAATAGTGTATTCCTACTTTACTGGATTTATTTATTTTTATTTTGTAGTTCATTTTGTGTTTTGTATTGAGGAGAGAACATCTAGCATGAGATCTACCTTCTTAACACATGTTTAAGTGCGTAATACACTATTGTTAACTATAGGCATAATGTTCTACAGCACATCTCTAGAACTTCTTCCCCTTATGTAAAGGAAACTTTAACACATTAAACAGTAACTCCCCATTTCCTCCTCCCCCTAGCCTGTGACAACCATCACTCTATTCTCTACTTCTATCAGGTTGACTATTTTAGGTACTTAATGTACGTAGAATCAAGCAGTATTTGTCCTTGTGTAACTGTTTCACTTAGCATAATGTCCTCCAGTTTCAACAATATTGTTGAATACAACATAATTCACTTTTTTTAGAGGCTAAAATAGCATTTCATGTGTGTGTGTGTATATATATATGTACACACACGTATACATATATACACACACATACATATACATGAAATGCTATTTTGGTGGTATAGATATATATAGTGGTATATTGAGTGTGCGTGTGTGTGTGTGTATACACACATATATATACACATATATACACACACACATATATATAGATACACTCATATATACCACTATATATGTCTATATATCAATATATACCGCATTTTATTTATCTGTTCATATATAATCTGACACTTGGATTGATTCCATATCTTGGCTGTTGTGACTTATGCTGCAATGAGAGATCCTGATTTCAAGAGGTAAATCTTTTAGTTGTATACCCAGAAGTGAAATGGCTGGATTATATGTGAGCTCATTTTTAGTTTTGTGAGTAAACTCTACACTGTTTTTCATAGCAACTGAACCGTTTTACATTCTCACCAACAGTGCACATGGGTTCCAGTTTCTCCACCTCCTGCCAACACTTGTTGTCTTTTATTTTTTTGAAGATAGCCATTCTAACAGATGTGAAGTGATATCTCTGTTTTAGTCTGGCCACTAAAACAAAATACTACAGACTGGGTAGCAAATACACAACAGCGAATTATTTCTCACAGGTCGGGAGACTGGAAGTTCAAGATCAAGGGGCCAACAGATTCGGTCTCCGTTCAAGGTCTGCTTCCTCAGAAACAGTGAGGAAGCAGACTCACCTTATAAGAGAGGTACCAAGGGGTAAAGGGTCTCCACTGAACCTCTTTTGCAAGAGATTAATCCTACTTATGAGATCTCTGCCCCATGACCTCATCATCACCCAAAGGCCCTACCTGCTAACAGCTTCACCTTAGGAATAAGGATTTCTACATAGAGATTCTAGAGGCTACTTTCCTATCTTATTGTGGTTTTAATTTTCATTTCCTTGAGGATTAGTGAAGTTAAGCCTCTTTTTATATATCTGATGGTCCTTTGTATATCTTCTTTGGAAAAATATCTATTTAAATAATGTGTCCAATTTTTAAAAGGATTAAAAACTTAAGTGTAACACTCCTAGAAGAAAACATAGGAAAATATTCTATGACAATGGGCTTGGCAATAAATCTTTACTGGATTTCAATTTGTTCTGGTAACTCTAGTCAGAACTTTACAGAGATTCTCCCAAATATTTATTTTCATTTTTGCATTTTGATTCAAATAACATTTTCTCTAAACATAATCCTGGTTACCTTGAGGCAACACATTTATAGTGAGTAGGGGACAACTTAATTTAATGCATATACAAGGGTACTGTATTAGATGAGAGTTTTCTCTGGTGAAAGCTCTTAATTTTATCTTTTCCCTATAATAAATTTATCAAACTATATTTTTACCAAATGTTGGGTAAACAAAGTAAAGTTCATTTCTAATTATATCTCTCCAAATGCAAATGGCTTTACAATTTTTGCAAGGCCTTAGGTTTCTGAAAACTCTCTAATCACTTTTATTTTTCCTTTAAAACTGGTAGTTAATTTGAAATACACATATCTCTTGTATTAGCTTGCAAATTCCATGATAACAACCAACATACATGAAGGTATTCATTTTTCAATTTATTCCCATAAAGCCATTAGCTTATTAGGCATATGATCTGCTTCCATATTTGTCTAGGTTAACAGTTTTAGCAAATATTATAGTATCAGATTACCTCAATAGAAATTTATTAATCATTGGTTTTTGCTTTCCTCATCACTTACTGTACAGTCAAGAAAACAAAACGAAATATATTATTATATTTTTTGAAAGAGGCACCTTATTTCTAGCACCAATGTTAGCACAGACAAAATATACCATATATGACAGTTGCAAAAACATTTTATAAATCTGTATGGTTAAAATAACATGGATTTGGCATTGGAGTTTGGTATGACAGCAAGAGGAAGCTCTTGTCCTCCCCACCACTCCCCATACCTAGTAAAAATTTGTGAAGACTATTAAAAAATAATGCCAGTACTTAAAGTCTATGGGGATGACTCTAAAAGCATCCCCATAACAAGAAAAAAAGCTGTTTGAGTTGATAAGAAGAACAAGAGTCTGTGGTATGTAAACCAGTACAGCTCCCTTTCTCATACCTCCTAGCTCAGTGAGAAGGAAACTCTAGTCCAGAGTGGTGCAGACAAGAATATAGAGCTTCCTCTCCCAATCTTGCAGTAAGAGTGCTGTCAACCTGGATGATCAATATATCAACATGCTGTCATTTTTCCCTCCTGCCATTGCTGAGCTTAAGTTCTGGGCAAGTACAGCTGAACAGTGGGGAAATCTCTTCTTATTCCATCTTCCGTTGGTGGGACAGACAGCGCCTCAGAGAATGCAATGGCATTCAGTTGCCGTTGCCCAAGCATGTAAGGCAAAGGTTCCACACAGGTTACCTGAAGACGTAAGAAGTTGAGAAGACTTAAAACTACTGTCTCCTCAACCTAGAGCTCAGCTCATACAGTGATGGTGTCACTCAAAGAGAAGTATGTCATTCTCTCTGTCCCCAGCTCCAGAGTGGTTGCTCAGTGACTTTGCCATGGTGGGGAAAGCAGGCTATAAAACTAAAGCTCCTAATCTTCTAAAAGAATTATTTGTACCAGACCATAGAGAAGTTCAAGCCTAAGGGCACTTTCAAAAAGCGTGCAGGTTATAGTGAAAGGCAATTTGTGTTGGCAATCTGATTGAAGATACAGGTTAAATGGTATGACAGCTTGTTTTCAAGTAACACCTGGAAAAGAAAAATGTGGAAGAACCCTCCTTGGTTCAAATTTCAAAAATTGTTCATAGGGTCTATACCTTGAAAGAAACTCAAATTTAATTGGATTAGTCTTTAAGCAGTTAATGCCACAGAGCACTATTTTAAAAATTAGGGCAATCAGCTGAAAATTAGAGAAGCTTAGTAACTGTAAATGTCCAGTAAAAAAGCCAGTCAAAGAGATTCCTGTCAAAACTTCTATTATCCCAGGGTGGTTGTGGCCATAAACAAGATTAGGCCATAATTCAAGTATTTAGCAAAAATTTTTTTCAATATTTTTTCAAAGTCCTTTATCTCCTTCTCTCCTCTCCTTCTAATACTTGCATTATGTATAACTCTGTGTACTTAATGGCATTCCACATTTCTCTGAGCTTTATTTTTAACCATTCAGTTTTCCCTCTTGATTGCAATGTCTGTATCAGTAGATCTTCAAGTTTGGTAATTCTTTCTTTGCCCAGTTCATAACATCTATTGTTGAGCCTCATTCGTGTATTTTTAACTTCAGTTATTACTGAAATATATTAAAAACAATAGTCTACACATACAGAAAGTTCAGCAAATGCCAGGAGGATTAACCGAAAAATGACCTTACAAACAGACACGAGAGTAAAAATTCTGAAAGTGCAAAACAGAGAAAACACTGAAAGTTGCAAGGGAGAAAAATGATTCATTTTTTTATAAAGTAACTGAAGTAAAACTAACTGCTAACTTGTCATTAGAAATAATTGAGACCAAGAGCACATATCTGAAATATTCAAATAAAAATTTCTAAACTAAGAATTTCGTACCCAACAAAGCTATATTTCAGATGTGAAGGTGAAATAAAGACAGAAACAGAGAAGTTTTTTCCTATCATTCTAGGTTTCCCGAAATTCTAAAGGAATTTTCTCAGACTGAAAGCAAATGATCTCAGATAGTTGTTTAAATCTACACCCCAAATCAAAGAACACCTAAAATGTAATTTTGCAGAACATTGTAAAACTTAATGACATGTTTTTTACCCTTTTTCTCTTAATGGTTTTTTAAAAAAGTACAATAAGCACTATGCATATACTGTATTGTTTGGCCTATAACATATAGAAATATAATGTATTTAATGACACACAAAGAAGGTAGGTGGAAGCAAAGCTCTATTAGGATAAGAAAATGGCAACGGATACTATCTAATCCACTTCTTTTAGAGTTGTAGAATGATATAAATTAATAATTACAATGATATATTATTGTGTTTAAAACATTTATGCATGTAATATGCATGATAATAATACCACAAGGGTAGGGGAAACAACAGAGCTATAAAATAGTAACATTCCTGTATCTCATGGTAATTAAGTTTGTATAAATGTGGGCCTGATTCTAATCAATTAAGACTATATATATGGGAAACTCTACAGCAACTGGTAAGGAAATAAGTCAAAAAATAGTTAAAATATTAGTGGAAAAATTATTAAATAGATTAAAATGCTACATTAAAATACTTAATTTAAAAAGCAGTAAACAAAGAATTGAAAACGAAAAAAATCTCAACATGTATAGAGAACAAAAAGTAAATGGCAACCCTAAATTCAACTCTTTCAATGATAACATTAAAAGTTAGTGAATTAACCCAATGTAAAGGCAGAGATTGCCAGACTGAATTTAAAAATATGATTCAATATATGCTATCTATAAGAGGCACACTTTGAATTCAAAGACACAAATAGTTTAAAAGTTAAATGAATAGGAAAAGCTATATCATGGAAATACATAAAATGTGAACACACATAAACACACAAAAGTTGGAGTAGATATACTAATAGCAGAAAATAATGGACCTTAAAACTGAAAATGTTACTTGAAATCAAGATAGACATTTTTTGTTTTGCTTTATTTTGTTTCAGACAGGGTCTTGCTCTGTCACCCAGGCAGGAGTGCAATGGCATGAACATGGCTCACCACAGCCTCAACCACCTGGGCTTAAGCAATCCTCGAACCTCAGCCTCCTCAGTAGCTGGGGCTACAGGTGAGTACCACCAGGCCTAGCTAACTTTTCTATTTCTCGTAGAGACAGGATCTTGCCATATTGCCCAGGCTGGCCTTGAACTATTGGACTCAAGCAGTCTTCCTGCCTTGACCTCTCAAAGTGCTGGGATTACAGGCATGAGCCACAATGTCTGGCCTGGACATTTCTTTGATGATAAAACGTCAATTTATCGGTAATATAATAATTATAAAGATATGTAAATACATATACTCCTAGCAACAAAGAATCAAAATGTATGAAATAAATGATGACAAAAATCAAGAAAATAATAGATAATTCAATAATAATATTCAGAGACACCAATAACCTACAGTTCATAATGAATAGAAACCCTAAAACAAAGCTGAACAAAGTGATAGAACTCTTAAACAACATAAAAACTAGCTATCAAACATACATACACAGCTGTCTTTTTAAGTTATCCAGTCTTAGCTTTTTTGTTATAGCAACATAAAACAGATTAAGACAGAAAACTGGTAACAAGAAGTGAGGTTGTTGCTATAGAGATAATTTAAAGTGTGAAAGTAGCTTTGGAGCTGAGTAATGGGCAGAAGTTCAAAAAGTTTAAAGGAGCAGGCTAGATAAAGCCTAGATTCTGGTGAAGACTTTGATGACAAGAAGATTAGGGAAAGTTTGGACTTCTTAGAGATTGGTTAAATGTTTGTAACCAAAATTCTGATAGAAATATGAACAATAAAGGCCATTGTAATGATGTTTCAGATGAAAATGAGGGGTATGTTATTGGGAACTAAAGTAAAAGTCATTATTGTTATACAATTGCGAAGAACTTGGCTGCACTGGGTTCATATCCTAGGGCTTTATGGAATGAGGAACTTAAAATTGATGAATTAGGAATTCTGACAGGAAAAAAATATAAGCAAAATGTAGAAGTATCTGCATGGATTCTTTCGTCTACTTCTACTGAGATTTGGGAGGACAGAAATAATTTAGTCAGAATTTATAATCAAAAGGGAAGCAAACTAGAAAGATTTGGAAAACTCTCAGCCTGGCTATATAGTAGAGAATGAAAGAGCATTTTCAGCAGAGGAATCCAAGCATGTGACCAAGTGACTGCTGAAGAGATTGATATGGCTAGAAGGCAGCCAGAGGTTATTCACAAGGATTCCAAAGGCATTTCAGAGATTTTCAAAGCTGCCCCTTTCCACCACAGGCTCAGAGGCCTAGCAGGGAATAATGATTTTGCAGAATGAGCCCAGATTGCCTTCCAGAGTCTCATGCCCAGAACTGCCTCATGACTCTATTCTCTGCATCCCAGTGGTATGCTCCTCAGTCATTCCAGCTGTGGTTCCATTTGCCCCAGTTATAGCTCAACCAGCCTCCCAAAAAGTGCAAGCAAGATAACTTTGGCAACGCTATGTGATATCTCAACTGGACTCAGATGCAGCTGATGCCACTGTTTCAGAGAGCTCAAGCAGAAAGACTTGGTGGTGTTCACATGGTGCTAAATCTGCAAGTGTGCAGAATGCGAGAGCTAAGAAGGCATGACAAAGACTGCAAAGAATGTATCAAACAGTCCGGGTCCCAGAAAGGGACTTGTTGCAGGGTCAGAGCCCCACTAGAGTAATGCAGAGCGAAAATATGAGTTTAGAGCTGCTGCAGAGAGTCACCACCAAGGCAATACCAAGCAGAGCCATGGGAGCAGCACTGCTACTGAGAATCTGGAACTATATAGCTTCCAGCACGCAACGGCTACCAGCAGCTACCAGCCAACCTATAAGAGATCTGAGCCAGCATGCTCAATTCTGTTTTCATGTGATGACCTGCACTGCCTTGCAGTTCCTACAAGCAAGAAAGCTCTGGCCAGATGTGGCCCCTAGATCTTGGACTTCCCAGCTTCCATAACTGTAAGAAATAAATTTTCTTTATAAATTATCCAATCTAAGATATTTTACTATAGCAACAAAAACAGATTAAGATAATAATCTTCAAAAATAAAAATTAACTCAAAATATACCAAGCATCTAGATGTAAGATCTACAACTATAAACCTCTTAGAAGAAAACATAGGGTTAAATCTTTGTGACCATTTCTTAAATATGACACAAGAAGCAGCAGCAGGCAAGAGACGAGAGCTTGTGCAGGAAGACTCCCATCAGATCTCATGAGTCTTATTCACTATCACAAGAACAGTACAGGAAAGAACCCCCCTCGCCATGATTCAATTACTTACCACTGGTTCCCTCCCTCAACACATGGAAATTCAAGATGAGATTTGGGTGGAGACACAGCCAAACCATATCACTAGATATGACTGACAGCTTTATTTGGAAAACAGACTGAAAGATGAAGAAATATATTTAAATTTTCTAAATTCACTGAAAGAAAAAGGAAAGCATAAAAATAAATGTAGATTCAGCAAGAGTTTGAATAGCTGGAGTAAATTTATGCTGAAAATGAAAAATGATTTCTACTATGCATTTATAACTATGAATTTTTAAAGTTCTGTAGTTTTTTACAATTAACATGAATTTCATTTTGTTTTAAAAGAATAATTTAGCACATATAAAAGTTTTTGAAGTCAGTTATAATGGCTCAGACCTGTAAGCCCAGCACTTTTGGAGGCAGAGGCAGGAGGAATCCTTGAGGGCAGGAGTCCAAGACCAGCCTGGCAACAAAGCAGGACCCTGTCTTTACAAAATATTTAAAAATTATCCCCACATAGTGACATGAGCCTCTAGTCCCAGCTTAAAAATTATCCCCACGTAGTGACATGAGCCTCTAGTCCCAGCTACTCGGGAGGCTGAAGTGGAAGGATCCTTCCAACCCAGGATTTAGAGGCTGCAGTCAGCCTGGACAACAGAGCCATACCCTGTTTCAAAAAATAAAATAATAAGTAAGTAAAAGAAAATAAATAAAAGTTTGTTTTTTCAGATAATACATGTAAAATTTTGGACATTGAGGTATTTTAGTTTTCCAACTCTCACTGCTTTAATCAAATGAACTCAAAATAAAACATGTTTCAGTGGAAGCTATTTTCTATGCAGTCTTGTCTTCTCTATCACCTAAACATGTTTCCTCTAAAGAAAGCAATCAATGAAGAATATTTGAACCAGAATCTATTGATTTATAAAATAAAAATTGATTTGAGGTGCTCAAGGTTTTCTAAAGAGATCTAGCCAGAAATCAGGCATGTGATGTTAACAAAGACACTTTCTCAAAGCAGCATAGTAAGAGGGAGCAGTTGCAAAAGAGAAGTAAAATGATAATTAAAGGAATAACATATTCAGAAGCTAATGAGGAGATAAGAGAAACATATGCTACATAATATGGGGTGGGGGGCAGGAGCAGGAAAAACACTTAAAACTTTTCAAAAGTATCCATGTGATAGGGCCGATAAAGTTCTGAAATAGAGTAGCAACCAGGTAAAAGCCAGTCTGCCAGCAGTGCAGGCCACACAGCAACAGGAAGTCACATTTATCTTAAAGACTACAGCTAACTCCAAAGCAAAAGAAGAATGTGAGAAAGAACATGCATCCGTTATATCTCATAGAATTGGTTCTTAACCCAACTGATGGAAGCAGGAAGAAAAATAATAACTGAAGCTAAGGTGACTCTAACAAAATGCTGAGTAAGAACTCGGAAAACATTTGTAAATTGTTACAAATGTCTTAAGTACTATTTTAAAGAAATGGAGATATAATTATATAGTTCTTTCATTTCAAAGAGAATAATTGAGAAAATAAAAGTTGTGAAATTTCTGATTAAAAAATTGCAAAACACCAAAGCTATCTAAAAAGCTATTTGCTCTGAAATGTTACAACTTTGAAATGAGCATAATGATCATTAAAGATTAACAATTTAAAGAAACACTTTTTTCCTAATCCAGCTCTTGTAAAGAAAAAAGTAAAAGCTTAATGGAAGCTATGTAGAAATAAATGTCAACACACATTTAGAAACACTAATTTAAAAAACATTGAAAAATAAACCCAAGATTCAGCAAAACAGTTCATATTGTAATTTAAAATTATTATCATTTTAACAAAGTGGTTTCTAACATTCAGTCTATAGTGTGTGTACAGGGCAGAGAGGGAAGAAAATATTTAAGCACCTGTGCACAAAAAGAGGTGTTATGCAAGTTCTGATGTATTTTTTTCCAGATAACTATAACTAAGGTTAATTTCATGTATACATAAACAACATATATTTTAATTAACAAAATATAAGTGAGAGTATTCCTGCTTTTGCGAGTAAACTCGAAACAAAATTAAATAGAAGCCATTCTATCATAATATCTGACAAATATTTATTGTGTAATTTTCTATATTTATCTAATATCTTTTATATATTTCTTTCTGTGCTTTGCCTTTGTGGAAGACTGGCATGTGTACACCCAGTATTAAACTATCCATTTGATTCCAAAGCTGAAAACAAAAGTCAGCATATAGTTTTTAGGTTTTGTTTAGTTTAGTTTTGGTTTTGTTTAATTTAGTTTTTCTTTAGTTTTTTTAAAAATTTAAAATGGTGTACCTAACAAAAATCTCTTTAAAATGATTGAAACTTTTATTTTTCTTTTCACAGAAGTTTGACGGATCATGAAAACAGACTTGGATTTTTATTCAGAAAAAATGCTAGTATTAAAGATACTTTTGTGAGTCCATTAAAAATGCATTTTAACCAAGATAGCATACAAAATTATAGATAAGTAAATATTTAGAAAATCAGAATTTAAGTCATAGTGTTTAGTTTTATTCTGTTTTAAAAAATATGTCAAGTTCTAATATGTGAAACACCCGGAAATACCACACAAATTATTAAGTTGTTGCAATATTACCATTTGATGTAATTGCTATAATGGCTGTGGTAAAATTATTTTAGAAAGAAAATTGTAGTCTGGGCATGGTGGTTCGCACCTGTAATCCCAGCACTTTGGGAGGCCGAGGCAGGCGGAACACTTGAGGTCAGGAATTCAAGACCAGCCTGGCAACATGTTGAAACCTTGTCTTTATAAAAATACAAAAATCAGCCGGGTGTGGTGGTGCATGCCTGTAGTCCCAGCTACTCGGAAGGCTGAGGCAAGAGAATTCCTTGAAGCAGAGAGGAGGAGGCTGCAGTGAGCTAAGATCGCACCACTGCACTCCAACCTAGCAACAGAGGGAGAATCCATCTCAAAAAAAGAAAAAAATTGTAAAAAGACCTTTTGAAAATAGTTTGAAGGAATATTATTATGTCCTTGTTTTACTTTATTAGATTTTCCAAGAAAAATATTTAATGGTATAAAATGTAATTTAATGGAACTAGTTTGTTGTTCCATAAAATCCTCATTTCTGGCAAGTAAATGAACTGCTCACCAGTAAATCTTATAAACATTTTCCCTTGTTTGCTAGAATTTCTTCTACCTCAAATCCCCTCCACAGTAAATATATTGTTGACTATACTTCCCCAACATGGTTTAATTTAGGAGAAAATAGCAAGTGAAGATGACAAAAATATCAAAAAAAAAATGCCTTTCACTTATTTTCTTTCTTTTTTTTTTGGTGGTGGGGGGGAACCACCATGTATATATTCAACACTCTCTATCAATTTTCTTAAATAGAACGGGATATAGATGGGGGAGAAGGCCCATCTTATTAACATGAAGACATTCCTGACCACTGGATTCTCTTTCACCACTGCCTTAAGCTGATTGGTTTGCTATAACAAAATACCATAAATTGGGTGGCTTTTAACCACTGAAATGTATTTCTCACAGTTCTGGAGGCTGGCAAATCAAGGTCAAAGCACCAGCAGATTTGGTGTCTGGGAGGTTTCTCTTTCCAGTTCTAAACAGTGCCTTCTCACTGTGTTCTCACAGGGTGGAAAGGACAAATGAGCTCTCTTGAGTCTCATTTATAAGGACACAAATCCCATCAATGAGTGATACAGCCTCATGCCCTGATTATATCCCAAAAGCCTTCCTAATTCCAAAATCTTGAGGGTTAGGATTTCACGTATGAATTGGGGATGGGGGCAGAGGAACATTCACTTCACTGTAACCACCCACCATGATGCAGGGAGAAGGTTTAAAATCAAGAGAAAGAAATCCTGGAAGAGGAAACAAAAATCAGCTATGACTAGCATTTTGCAATTCACCATATTAATTTATCTTCCATGAAAACATCTATAGCCACTCTGCTCAATTTATTCCCTATTTCTAATACGCATTATTTCCCTAGAATCACAAGTTTCAACCCATGCTCTGGGCCACTAACCCCATCCCAACTTCACCAATCCCACATTCTGTTTACAAGAAAATCAGCTCTCAGGCATAAATATCATCAATACTTGCTTGTAGTTTAGGACATACCATCTTTCATGTTAGATAGAACCAACGTTAAAAACAATGGGTTTTGTGGCATAAAAAACACTTCACAATGCATTATTTTATTTTATTTATTTTTTTGAGAGGGAGTCTTGCTCTGTCACCCAAGCTGGAATGCTGTGTTGTGATCTCAGCTCACTACAATGCATTATTTTAAAATAAGACATTAGTCAGGTGTGGTGGCTCATATCTGTAAACCCAGCACTTTGGGAGGCTAATGCAGGTGGATCAATGAGCTCAGGAGTTTAAGACCAGTCTGAGCAACAGGATGAACCCCATCTCTACCAAAAATAGAAAAACTTAGCTAGGTTTGGTGGCAAGCATCTGTTGTCCCAGCTCCTTGAAAGTCTGAGGTGGGAGGATCCCTCGAGTCCAGGGGCTGAACTTGCAGTAAAGGAAGATGGCATCACTGCATTCCAGCCTAGGTAATAGAATGAAACTCCATCTCAAATAAAATAATAAAATAAAGTGAAAATATTGTTGTACGTGATGTTTTTTTCTGGTGTTTTCAATTACTATATGGTGCTTTAGGTATACTATTTACTTAAAATAGATAACATGGGCTAACCTGGGAGATTAACTGTTATGTATGGCAAGAAGCTTCATGTGGAAAAAATATGCTATACTGCAGAAAAAAATTGTCTTCAAATTCTCAGTTTTTAGGATGGCATAGTTCTATTGCCTTCCAGATGTCTCTTGTTGTTGAGAGATCTCAATTAATTTAACACTCCTGGCATTTTTCACCCTTTACTGGCTCCATCCTCATGAGATTTGGGAAGAATAAGTTGGACATGCTCAATTGTCTCAAATCCTTCTTTCATTTTGGATGAAGATGGCTTCAAAGTTCTATGTACTTTACTAAGTAGCAGCTAATCATCTCCTCTAGACAAACACACACACACACATACTCCTAACCAAGCTACTTCCTTCAACTCATGTCCTGCTAGTATTAAGGTTACTATCTTGGCTTCCAAATGCCTATTATTTAACTTAGTTTTCAATTTGTTTGGAATCCCCATTGAGAAAGAACAATGATAAAAACTGTCTTCCAAAGATCCCCAAAATGGGTTCAGAATTAAGAAACGCTGAGAATACAAAACCAAAAAATTTGACAATTTGCAGGGGGAAATATATTAGGGAGAGGATTTGGTGGGACCAGAATCAGTGGCTTTGACCTTTGTACTCTAGGATATTTTGACCCAAACTGTGTATAGCGGCTTATATTGGGACTAGCGTGTATTTACAGTGATGCTATTGGCTTTTATGTTCTGTGTGCTAGGCAAGAGGCTTTGGCATACAGTTTATCTTGGCAGATGACAGCTGCATGAGAGGATTAGCACTAGCAAGGTCATGGGCCACAAGGGCTTCAGCAAAAATCATGGGTGGCCTTTGCCAAATGTGGGGGACTTTATGATGAGGCTGCTGCATATTTAATTGAACTACACCTAGAATATATATGCTGGCATTCAGGGCAGATGCTGACAGATCACAGAGAACTTAGCAAGCAGGAACAGCTGAGGCAAATACACAATTATAGGCAAAAGAGTGTCTTCACAGGCTATTCAGGCACTGGTTGGCAAAACAATCTCTTCTAGTTTAAAACTGCAGCTGTGTTACATTTGTGCTAGCTACACTGTGGAGGTTCTAGCTTCGGATTATGAATTCCCAACTTAGGAAGGTAGTGTTAGATAGGGGCCCCTTTTCATCTGAGTCTTCTAGAATAGAAAAACCAAATTAGACAATTGTAAAATACTAAAAAAAGCAAAACAAGAAACAGAATATCAAACACTTATCACAGGGGTCCAGAAAATTACAATGAAATGCTACTCAAAATTTGTAGCATTAAAGCAAAGGAAAAGACTACGGCTCATGCTTTGCTCTTATTAGGCCACTAGGGGCTTGACTTCAGAGACATCCACAGCAGTTTCAGCTACAGAGGATGTCTTTTTAGATGAATCCAAAGTCGAGGGTAAACATTTTTTTTTAGGAAAACAGTCTCTTAGGTCTCAAGCAGTATGTTACAAGCTGTGGAAATGATCCAGGAATGACAATCCTGTTTGTATGGGAGTGTGTACTCTATGTTGCCAGGTGGAACCTGTACTCAAGTCATTATTGGAGTGCCAGAAACAAGGGAATTGAACAGCAAAGGCAATTAATGTGGTCATCACAACACCATGATTAATTGTTTGACAGGAATGAGTTTTGTTCAGACGATTTTGGAGACATGGCAGAAAATGAGTGATCTTTCAGTCTAGGGAGACTAAATTCAATTTTTCCTCCATCATCTCTCCTTTACTGACTTGACACTGAAGCTAGCTCCACCAAGGTCTCTTACAGCATGAAGAAAGAGTTCTGAGAACAAAATTTGACCAGGGATAAACTGTTCTCAATGTGACGGATTGCTTCTAATCTACATTTGGGAAGCTTTGGTCTTGTACATAGAATATCATGTGTATGATTAACTCTTCGGACACTCTAAAAATGAGGCACATCATATATGACTAATACAACTCCAGAGGCTCTGAAGAACCAAATCTATTCCCATGACGGTTAGTTCCAGTTGTAGTTGCTAAAGAAACAAGATGCAGGGGCTGAGACCCAACTGTTTGAGAATATACAAAATTTCTAGTTAGGATGGGGAAATTAATTTATTCAAAATAAAATATTGCAAGAGTAAAGAGAATTTCAATTTAAACCCCAATTTCTCTGGGTTTTAACATTTTAGGACTTTAATTTGTGAGGAGATTTATTCTTTCTGACTTTAATTCTCCCAACTCATAATTGGAAAGAGATTATATTCAAATTTGGGGCATCTCTTTGTTGCTAGAATTTTGTTGCAATGTCTTTATATATTTTGCTCTTAAAGTATGTCATCTTCAATTTCAAGGTATGTCAGAAATGGGCTATATTGAACTAAGTGAATTTATATTTGTAAAGGAAAATGGAATAGGAAACAACTATTTAGCATTACTTTAATGAAGTCCTGGATTTGATGTAATTAATGTGTTTTGATACATTTGTATCCTTTAGTGATTCCTGGAGGATAACAAAAAGTATGGTGGTTGGGAATGGGAACATGGCATCATGAAGGTGGGAGCAGAATGACAGTCAGTCTTTTTGCCAAAGGAAAATAGCCAAAACTCTGCTTGACCATAGATTTAGCAATGAAGCTCACTTAACAGAAAAACAACAATGAAACCAAACCAAACCCAAACTGTGGCATATGAAGGTAACTATATTAAGAAGAGCACACTTCATAAAGTTTTTGTGTGTGTGAAGGAGGCTCAATTTTTATGAAACCCTTGGCTTCATCTCTAGGGAGATGCTATGTCTGTTTGGTAATTTGAGAAATAATTTGACATAATTTGCTCCTTCTCCTTTTCCTCATCGTGGGAGTAAAATGTTCACAGGGAAAGAACATTCCTTTTGTTAATGGTTTTGCTTTTAGTGTCACAGCATTACCCAAATTGACCACTACGTCCCCATAAGCCCTCCTCAACCCTCTCTTTAGAAGGGTTAACCCCATGATAGACAGGTGCATTTGACGATGTCTATAACTGTGAAAATCCAGGGTTCAATTGGACGACCCCTTTGACCAACATAAATGCTTCAACTTGTCATTTGCCAGGTAAATAGCTGACATTTTGGCACCCAATGCCTTATTCTTTGTCTTATTCATCAAAATTTTCAGATCCTGGCTGGTAATTAAAAGTATTATTTAATAGTCCCCTTTAAAGACACAAACACAACTAAATGTTTATGATACAGATCATTGTTAAGTTTAGGTTGATGAGAATCAGCTATAATTCTACAGTTTCTTCTATATGTAAAGCCAGCAGAAAGGCAACTTTGGCTCCAGGCTGTTTCTTTCAGAACACATGGTAGCTATGAGCAAAATTCACTCTCATTTAAATCAGTGTATCTCAGAATATAGAGAATGATGTGATCAGTCTTTTACAGAATTAAGCAGACATAGAAAGTAATAGTTCATATTTAAATAGATAAAAACAAACAGGATTTTAGATACTAAATTACAGCAACTCTGACACTGTTTTCATTTATGTTGAAAAAGAAAAGTGACTACCTACTTCTATGGAAGAAGAATTGGTTAGATTTATAAAATCAAAATTTTTTGTTAAACATGTTATCTGTAAATTGTTCATATAATTATTTAAGACATAAGGGCTCTGTACTGTTATTAAATAAATGACGTTTTGGAAAGTCCAAAGAGTGTGAAATTTTTTTGTTTTCTGAGTGATGCAAAGTAGAATATATGGTCAGGATAAAATCCCTCTAATATTTTTGGAATGCAGACCAGTAATGAAAGCATAGAACCTACTTTATGAGTTAGAAGGATAATATGTACCATAGAAATAATGGGAGGGCAAGTGGGAAAATTAAAAATATAGAAGCCTTGTGTGCCTAAGGAAAGACATTGACATTTTCAAATGATATTTGGTAATGCCATTTCTGTAAATATGTTTTAAGTACAGAAACCTTTTGCATGAAAAACCTGTGGAAATTTTCCTTGGGAAGTCTTGAGAGACAAGAAAAACTTTCAAAAATACTGCTGGTTTTCCCTTTGTGGAATGGATACCTCAGATATTCCAATGTATGCTGAGGTAAGGGACTGTTTTAGTATTCCAGCAACTTCTAACTTTCTTACTTCATTTTCTTCCTATATAAGGACTCATTTCCTGGTGTGGGAAGTGCCTATCAGATGGTGTGACCTGACCATGGTGCTGATTTTTTTTTTCAGTAGGATTTCCATATTATCATCCCTATGTAAAAAGAATAAAACATAGTTTGTAATAGCAATAATTTCATACTTCTCTTTTGCTTAGGTTTGCTAAAGGAGAATATAAGCAATCACAATATTCAATATTTAAAGTAATGTTGATCTGGCATTACTTAAAGTTATTTAAACTTTCTGAGTTCAGATTATTTGTTTATAAATTGGCATTGATAATAGACATATTTTATTGGGTTGAGGATTATACATGGTATTAAAAAGCATCTTACCTAGGAAAATGTCACAGTAAATGTCATATCTCTTTCTTCTTCCCTATAATCATTTACTGAAGAACAAATGCCTAATTCATTACTAACTTGTAGAGGTCTGGATGACTTCATTCCTATGATACTGCTTGCTGAGGTAGTTGATCATATAAACTTGATTATATGTGAGACATTTTTAGACTGAATAATTTTTAAAACTGTCTAAATGTATTGGTGTAATCTGCATATGACCTTTCAATTTCTAGGTGGATATCATATGATAGAGACATTTTTGGAGATAGATAATTTACCAGTTTTGGCAAAAACTATCCAGTCAATAAACAATACCCAGCAGGACTTCAACAATGTTGCTATCAGAACACACACCATCTTCAGCATTTGGCTATGCATCAAGAAGCATTTTGTTCTATAATTCTGTTTCTATTTAAAATGCTCTGTGTCCTTAGACAAGTCATTAAAATCTTTATGTGCCTTTTGTAATATGTTCAATCATTTTATTCTATGAAGGTGATTGGTTAAAATAGTCGGTATACATTCATACAGTTGAAACACAAAACAAAAAAATCACAAGAAAAATTTAAGCATAGATCTAGAACTTCCTGAATCTCACACTCTACCAGCTGAGAACTGAATCCCCCAAATTATAAAACTTTTCATTTTTTCTCTAAACAAGGAGCCAACTAGGAATTCCGTACATAAAATGTATTGGGCTTTTTATCAAGTTCTTCTGCTTTTGTCCTGAACTTGGGATCTTTTTCTAAGTATTGTGCTCTTAAGTTCTGTTTTCATGTTGCTCAAAATTCTTTTTTGGACCCAGCACTTTGGGAGGCAGAGGCGGGTGTATCATGAGGTCAGGAGTTCAATTCCAGCCTTGTCAAAATGGCAAAACCATGTCTTTAGTAAAAATACAAAAATTAGCTGGGTGTGGTGGTGGATACCTGTAATCCCAGCTATTCAGGAGGTTGAGGCAGGAGAATAGCTTGAACCCGGAAAATGGAGGTTGCAGTAAGCCGAGATTATGCCATTGCACTCCAGCCTGGGCAACTGTGCAAGACTCCCTCTCACAAAAACAAACAAAATCCTTTTAGGCTCTCCAACTTTGCATTTTGTTTTATCTTATCTTAGGTTTCAGCATCCTGGTCTTCACTTTTGATTATGAAACTCTATAGGCATAGAATACGTCATTCTGCCTTGCTGAACTTAATATTTTCTCTGCAAGCAATCCCATAAAATGTAGAGAGTTGTGAGCTAACACTCTTTCACCCAAGTCTAAATTGTTATCCAAATCCTAACAAATAAACTTTTCTGGAGTATGAGTAAGATAGTTTAAGATTGGAATTTTATGACCTGTGTGTTGGTGGGGGGAGGTGTGTGAGCGTGTGCGTGTGTGGTGTAAAGATTTAGGTAAAATAATTAAGAACACATCTATTGTGAACAGAGTTTGCCTGAGTTGCTTTGATCTTAGATGCCCAAACTAGAATTTAAAATGACCTTGATAAATTAGAGAAGTCATTCATCAAAAACAGTATGAAATTTAATGGGGACAAGTGCAGGGAGGCACGCAGGGGAAATAACTAAGTATGCATTCAATAAGCACGGGGTGACTCTAAGCAATTCTGAAAAAAATATGTAACAATTAGAAGGGAGAAAAGCTGGAAATTAATCAGCATTTAATTGTTGTTAATTTTCAAGAACTGATATGACACTTATATACAAAGTATTATGAGCTATCATAGAAAAGCAGAAAAGTAATCTTTTGGCTCTGGAAATCTAAGGATAATCCTCTTCTAAATTTTGCCAATAGTGAGAACTTTATTACAGCATTATGTTTATTTGCTCCATAACTACTGATTGACACACTACTGTATCCTGTGTAGTGTTAAAAATTGTCATTTGCTACTTCCACCTATCATTGGTGACAAAATAACATTCTTATCAATATAAATGTCTCTGGTATTACATTTTCTAATTTTATTATATTCTATGAGTCTGAAAACCTGAGAACCCGTGGTGTTTGGGGAGAAGGAGGGGTGGACACTGGTGTCACTCCCAGAATCCAAAGGCATAAGAACCAGGGGCTCTGAAGTGTGAGGGCAAGAGAAAAATGAGTTGGAGAAATTTGTCCTTTCTCCACCTTTCTGCATCTTTTTGTTCTATTAGGGCCCTTAAAAATTGGAAGATATCCACTCACATTGGTGAGGGTGGATCTTTACTTAGTCAAATGCTAGTCTCTTCCAGAAACATCCTCACAGATACATCCAGAAATCATATCTTACCAGCTATCTGGACATCTGTAAGCACAGTCTGGTTGACATATGAAATAAACCATCACAGACTGGAATTATATCATCAGTTTTCCTGTGTCTTCAGTTTGCTAACAGTGAATCTTGGGACATATCAGCCTCCATAACCATAAGAACCAACTCTTTATAATAAATATCATTATGATATCCTTATGCAGAAGAATGAAACTAGACCTTTATCTCTCACTATATACAAAAACCAAATCAAAATGAATTGTAGACTTACATGTAAGACCTCAAACTATGAAAGTACTAGAAGAAAAATTTTAAAAAACATCTGGAACAGGCAGAGATTGCAGTGAGCAGAGATAAGGTCACTGCACTACTGTGTGAGTGACAGAGACTCTGTCTCAAAAAACAACAAAGAAAGAGAGAGAGAGAGAAATGGAGGAAGGAAGGAAGGAAGAAAAGGAAGAAATCCCCAGAACTTTGTGTTATGTTGGTCTGGGCAATAATTTCTTGAGTAATATCCCACAAGCACAGGAATCCAAAGCAAAAATGGACGAGTTAGGTGACATCAAGTTAAAAAGCTTCTGCACAGCAAAGGAAACAATCAATAAACTGAAAAGACAACCCAGAGAATGGGAGAGATTTATAACCAGAATGTATAAGGAGCTCAAACATCTCTACATGAAAAAATATATAGTAATCTCATTTAAAAAAAAAAAGGGCGAAGGATTTCAATACACATTTCTCAAAAGAAGACATGCAAATGGCAAACAGGTGTATGAAAAGGTGCTCGGCATCATTGATCATCAGGGAAATACACATCAAAACTACATTGAGATATATCATGTCACCCCGGTTAAAATAGCTTACGATCAAAAGACAGGTAATAAATGCTGGTGAGGATGTGGAGAAAAGTGGACCATTGTACACTGTTGATGGAAATGCAAATTAGTACAAACACTATGGAGAACAGTTTGGAAGTTCCTCCAAAAAACTAAAAATAGAGCTACCATGTGATCCAGCAATGTCACTGCTGGGCATGTATATCAAAAAGAAACAAAATCAGTATATGCACTCCTACGTTTGTTACAGCACTGTTTACAGTTGCCAAAAATTTGAAACAACCTAAAGCCCATCAACAGATGAATGGATAAAGAAAATATGGTACATACATACAATGGAGTACTATTCAGCTGTAAAAAAGAATGAGATTCTATTATTTGGAACAACATGGATGGAACTGGAGACCATTGCATTAAGTGAAATAAGCCAGGCATAGAAAAATAAACATCACATGTTACCAGTTATCTGTGGGAGCTAAGATCATAACAATTGAGCTCATGGATACAGAGAGTGGAAGGATGGTTACCAGAGGCTGGGAATGATAACAGGGGAATGAGAGACAGGTGGGGATGGTTAATTGGTACAAAAAATTAATTAGAATAAATAAAACTTACCATTTGATAATATAATAGGGTCACTATGGTCAATAATAATTTAACTGTAAATTTTAAAATAAGTCATATAGTTTGTAACACAAGGATAAATGCTTGAGGGGATGGATACCTCGTTCTGCATGATGTCATTATTATGCATTGCATGCTTGTATCAAAACATCTTATGTTCACTATAAATATATACACCTACTATGTACTCAAAACAAATTAAAAATTAAAACATAGCCAGGCACAGTGGCTGATGCATGTAAACACAGGACTTTTGGAGGCTGAGGCAGGCAGATCTCTTGAGCCTAGTAATTTGAGACCAGCCAGGGCAACAAGGCAAAATCCTGTATCTGCGAAAACTATGAATATAAACCAGACATGATGGCACATGCTTGCAGTCCCAGCTACTCTGGAGGCTGAGGTGAAAAGATTACCTGAGCTCAGGCTGCAGTGAGCCATGATCCAGCCACACTGAACTCCAGCTTGGGTGACAGAGCAAGACCCTGTCCCAGTATAATAATAATAAAAATAAATAAATAAACATCATTATGATACAGACAACACACACACACACACACACACATATACAGACTTCTGAATAGTTCAGTTTCTCTGGAGAACACAGACAAAAATAGATTTTGATATAGTGGACAGTGTTATCCAGTAGAACTTTCTGTGATAATGAAAATGTTCTTATTTGTTCTGTTCAATACAGTAGTCACTAGCCAGATGTGGCTACTGGGTACTTAAAATTTAACTAGTATGACTAAAGTGCATAATTTAAATTTAATTGAATTTTAATTAATCTAAATCAAAATTTAAATAGCCACCCAGACTTAGTGCTTATCTGGTGGCCAGCACAGCTCTAGAGAACAAGTCATATTTTTTAAGCCATACTCTTTTGTAACTTGTATGTTACTTTCCTGATCCATTTCCTGCTATTCTCTTCTGTTCTTTTAGTAATTGTTAGTTTGCTACTTCAAGATGCTTTATTGTTTTTATGTTTTCTTTTTATTGTGTTAAGGAACACATTAAATGTTCCTTAGACATGTATATAAAGTTGGCTATTTACAATACTGAGTTTTTAAGATTTAAGTTTTTAACTCAGCTTGGGTTTTCCAAAAATTAGTAAAATCATAGTTTTCTTCAAAATTTCTCTATTTCAGCTATGTGAATTACCAACATAGCTCCTGTTATTTAGTCAATCTGGGTCAAAAAACAGGATCCACAGTTGGTTTCAGTATTTTTAGTCTGGCCCGGCTTATTACACAGAAGCACTCATAATATTCTTAACATAAATTTTATTTAATGACAATACAAATACAAAGAATCTTTTACTCTAAGGAAACACAAAGATTCAGACTAAAAAACAGTCACTGACTCTTAAAAAATGCCCACTCTATTAAATGATTATAGTTTTTCTTATTTATTTTCTCCAAACTACTTGTGGCTGAAAAAGTCAGGAAGAGTTAAGAAATGGTCAACAATCTGCTAGAAGTGGTGGCTCATGCCTGTACTCCCAGCACTGTGGTAATCTCAGCATTTTGGGAGACCCAGGCAGGTGGATCACCTGAGGTCAGGAGTTCAAGACCAGCCTGAGCAACATGATGAAACCCTGTGTCTACTAAAAAAGCAAAACTTAGCTGGGCATGGTGACATGCACCTATAATCCCATCTACTAGGGAAACTGAGGTGCGAGAATCCTTTGAACCTGGGAGACGGAAGTTGCAGTAAGCCAAGATTGAGCCATTACACTCCAGCCTGGGAGACAGAGCAAGGCTCTGTACCCTCCCTCAAATAAAAAAGAAATGGCCAACAATTGTTGTGAATGGGCAGTGGAATAGCTAACATATTTTCACTGGGTACCTATTGTATTTATCCCTGCGTAGTTTATATTTGTAACAGCCCATATGGATTTCTTTTGTAAATGAAAATTGAAATGAATGTTTTTAAGCGCTGAATTTTTTAGTTTAGTCATTCCACTTAAGAATATTCAGAATTGTTTACTCCCTTTATAAAAAGACACAAAGAGGAAAGATAAAGGAACCTGGATTTATACATGTTAAACCAGACACCCATTCCTTTAGCAAGCACATATTGAGTGATTACTATGTTTATTTTTAGTGGTTGAAAATTTGGTCAACAAGCCAAAGTCCCTGCATTCTTCTTGCAGCTTACATTATAGTTGGGAAGAAAAACCAATAGACATGTAAATAAAAAGTTCAAGTTTAAAAGGTTATGAAGAAAAATAAAATTAGAGGCATGAAGAGTGACCAGAGGAGGTAGAGGTAAGGAGGAAAAGGGTTATCAGCAAATGCCTCACTGAGAATGTCACATTTGGGAAAACTCTTTGGCAATGTAAGGAAATGGCAAATAGGATGATCTCCAATAGGAGTGTTCCAGGGAGAAAAAAACTCCACATACAAAAAAAAAACAAAACACGTTTCATGTATAAAATTGGCTTGAATAGCTATAGAGTCATTGTAGTGAGAGGTTTTTTTGTTGTTGTTATTGCTTACTTGTTTTGTTTTTTTAATAAATATGTTCAAAAGTAGATAGTCATCTTCAGTCTTCAGGATGTTTCTGTTTATAGTTGACCATTTGCAAAACTTCCATTTTACATATTCCTTGCTATTAAACTCTAAATCATATGATCATCCATGAAGTATGGTGAATGTGTGCTTGTCCTGAAGAAAATGTAGAGAAAGGAATTATCCCTCTTGATGAATTTAAGAAAATACATGATGGCCACATATTTTAGATCATTTAGATTCAATCATTGTATAGTTAGAAGTTACACCACATAAGATCATTAGGTCATTTGCAGTTCACACATTGTAACTGCATATTTTAAAATGAGAGAAGGTGAAAATGTTGCTCATACTGCTGTTTGAGGTCGCTATATAAAAAGGAAGAAATAGCTCATCTTGAGGTTATAAATTTCTGAATATTTGTGAATTTATTTTAATTACTTTTATATACTTTAATCAACATAACATGAAACTCTAATAATTTAAAGACATGTGGAGTTGAGTGAGGTAAAATAACACATCATATTTTGAAGATGGACCCTGAATGTTTTGTAAACAGTAGCAAAATGGTAAGTTAAAAAACTATTTAAAACAGTTAACATTGCTATAAATGATACATATACAAACCATATATACACACCATATATATTAATAATACTTATTTTTTGCTATATTTACAATATACTATGCCTATAAATTCTTAACATTTCTGTAACACAGGCAGATTAACCATACTTAAAACGCTAGCAAGCAAGGAGAATGACAATCAATGTTTCCAGTACTCAATAAGCTAATTTTCTTCCACAATGGTGTACATTTTCACCAGGCCATGAAATTTCTTTTTCTAGGTCAATTTACTACAAGGGTCAATTTGCTATGAGAGTCAATTTAGCATGGATTTTTAGATTTTTAGTTCTGGGAATGACTGTATATTAAAAACACTTAGATATTTCACCTAAATTTAGCATTTTAAAAGAGAAATATAAATGTTCTGGTGAACCATGTGAAATCCCAGGAAATTTATCCATAGTGATAAAAAGTGACAGTTGTTTTCCCATTGCCATAATTAAAATTGTAGACAGTTCACTTGTTTCCCAAAAAAGAAAAAAAAACATAAACATCACAGTCACGATAAATTTCAATACTCTCAACTGTGATAGAAACAATCATAAAATAAAAACTAAGTGTAGTCTCCTCTGTGATAACTACCTTAAAACAAACAAACAAACAAACAAAACCTACTGTCTTTGGTACTATTGAGAGCAGAGGAGGAGGTTGTCATCTTATTCTGTGATAGCATAAATGAAGAGGACCAACATGTTCAAGGCAGAAAAATTATTAGCTATCTTTTATATAACACATTAATTACTAACGAATTACTTACTTGTAAGTCATTAATTTGTCTTCGTTTTAAAATTTGTTTCAAAAGACTAGATTAAATATTTAAAAATATTTTTGCCATGAAGTGAAACAGAATATGGGGCTTAGTTATAAAGAAAGTAAAGAAAATTTCCCAAACAGGTTTAATATTTCAAATTATTGCATATAGAGACGCATGGATAGATGCCATCTTTTGACAATTTATGAAGCTAATTAATTGTCTGATGATTCATAAGGGGTCAGTTAATTTATACATTTACTGCCACATTGATGAAACATGTAGGCAATATAGCCTTAAACCTATGAAACGAAGATAAAGATATTTTATTTTCAGAATTGTAAGCTTTAGAAATGAATTTATTCATAGAAGTCTACATAACATTTTGACAATGTCACATTTTTCTAAAATATTCAAAGATCTTATAACCATTGAGCATTGGCTATTTTTAAATTAATTAATAGCATCTAATATTAGACTATTTGAAAAATAGAGCGCTATCTGTTCTTTGTACATGAATCTGACATTATTTATCCAAATGATCAGAGTTTATGTTTTTAGTGTTTTTGTCCCAGAAATGCAATCAGTGCACATTTCTCTTCTAGTCCTCTGAGTTTATGGGCTAAAGAGTCCCTTTAATCACAAGAAAGTTCATGGCTCTCACTTAATCAAACTTTCAACTTTTTTAAAAACTTTCTAATTAAATTAATCAATTTGTTTCATAGCTTACAAGAGGAGTTACTTTTGTGATGAGAAGGAGACTCCTGGGGTTTCTGAAAATAGTAATTTACTAAAATCCCCTAGGCCTTTTAGGCTCTTCCATTTCACAGATTGCCCACTGAAATAAACTCTGGGGGTGAATATGTGGCAAAACGTGTTAAAGACCAGTGCTTCTCAAACTTTGTGTGTGTGTGCAAATCACTACAAATCTTGGTACAGTGAAGATTCTGATTCCATAGGTATGGGGCAGGGCTGAGATTCTGCTGTTCTAATAATTTTTTAAGGGGCTGCTGATCTGAGGACCACATATTTAGCAGCAAGGCTATAGATTATGTAAGAGTACAAATCCAAATTGCTGTCACAATTATTAACAAGACTCATAAGAAGACATTGTTTCAGAGTATTGATTATAAATGCCGATATATTCATGCTCAAATTGGGTATTTTCTGGAATATAACACTCTTAAAGATTTTTTTTTCTATTGCTTAATGCAGCTTTATAAGTAATTAAGCCCAGTTCCTTCATATTATAGTTGAGGGCACTGAGGGTCAAGGAAGTTGAATACACACCCAAGGTCATACAGCCAGATGCAGGGTGTGCACTAGAATTCTGAAACTCCAGCTACAATCTCAGTAAAGAAACCTTAACTTCTTTGGCATTTCCATTTGTCATATTCTCCCTGTCACAAAACCTAAGCTTGAGTCAATAATGATTAGAATTTCACCTTTTGATCCTCACAATAGTTTAAATGATAGCAGTATCTATGGACTCACTGCATTTCCTAACAGCTAAAACTCACAGTAGGCAACTATCTCCTACAATAACACGGGTATTCACACATCTTTCTTCAAGAATGTGCTTGCAGTTTTATTATGGACATTCTGTTCCTTAATTTTGGGAACCTGGGGAGAAAGGTGGGCAGAGAAATGAATGGGTCATTAGTTAAAAGTCAAGGGTTGAATTTGCAAAAGGTTGTGGCAAAGTAAGCCACAAATGGGAAAGAGTGAAGGGCATCAATATTGATCTTGCCTCTCATCTTTCCCTCTGTCTTCTTGCTTGCAGGTTTCTATTGTGTAGTCTCTCAAACAAAGCCGACTTTATTTATGGTGTGACTGATTTAACACTACTGAACCAGTCCATCATCTGCTAATTTGGTCCAATTACAAACTGGTCACAGGGAAAACCCTGGGAATTAAGCTCATTTAGAAACACAACTTCTGATTCATTTATGTCTTGCTCATTTATATCTCCTCTTCTAAAGGACGCATTTCAGGGTGTTGATTTAAAGAGGTGGTTCTTTCTAGCTTGTGAGTTTCTATGGCCCCTTTTGGTTGCGTCCATGAAGAAAGTGTGCAATTCTGCTTCTCTCCCTTCCTAAGGCTATTGTTAAAACATTTTAAAGAGGCTTGCCTAAGATTTCCTGCCATCCAGAATTAGAAAAATCCTACTAAACAGCTAGAGTCACCATTTATAAAGTACGTATGCATTGCATGGACTTACCCTAACATGATTGCTTTCTGACTTAATCCTTACAACTCTCACAGTTAAGTACTATTATCCCCGTTTTGCAGTTGAGGAGGCTTTAGATTTAAACTTTCAAGTAAATCATCAAATATTATGAAGCAAGAAGCGACAGCTATGCTATTTGAACCAAGAGCTGCCTGATGTCAGTGTCAGCACTGCTACCCACCGAGCTCTAGTGAGATTTATACCTACACCAAGTAAAAACTCTGAACAACAACAACAAAACTTATTTCCTCCACTTCTTTTTCCTTCTTTGCAACACACGTTCTTGTAGGCAGGTAGGTGTTCCACTCCCTATATTTAGCCTCTCCCACGCCCTCTGCAATCTTTTCCCTTTTGCTGCTGGAAGCGTCAGAGATTGCTACCGCAGCTGGTGAGTGGGCAGGTGCAGCCACCATCTGCTCTAGGAGTCCAAATGCTCAGAAGAACCTCGCACCCAGGACCTGGCCCAGGCACCACGGATTCCAGAACTTGCTGGGGACACGGCTAACCCCGCCCCCTCGCGGTGGCGATTGGCTGAACCCCGCCTCAGTGCTCGGCTCCGATTAACGAAAGCGGTTGTCGTCCCCTGCAAGTTCGGACGAGACGTCTCTAAGGAGGTGAGATCCGCCGGGGGTGAGTGAATGGGGGCTTCAGTTCTTCCTGCCCGAAGGGTCCTTGAGAAGCCTGTTTGTTTTTCCCGGCGCTTGTCTCCACCCATCCCCTTCTCTCATTGGCCGGGCCTGGTGGGCGGGTGCGTTTCCATTGGCCGGGGGGCGGTGTCTGTCGCTGGCTGGGGAGGGGGCGGGGCCTCCGTCGCGCTGAGCTTGCCCTTGTGTCTGGTGCTCCGTAGAGCTGCCGCCGCCGCCGCCGCCGCTGCCGCCGCCTCTGCCACAGCCGCCGCCGCAACCGGAGCATCCGGGAGCCGCCGCCGCCGCCGCCGCTGCTTCCACCGCTGCTCTCTCCCCTCCCAGGACCCGGAGACACCCCGGGCGCGAGCGGCGGTGCTGCTTGCTTGCCGCCGCTCTCCCCCAGCCCTTCCCCTCCGCGACCTGCCCACTCCTCGCCGCCCTCGCCCGCACCTTCTCCGACACCCCGGCGTCCCTGCGCCACCTGCTCGGGCAGCCCCGGCGGGCGCTGGGACTGGCTGTGCGCGCCGAGAGGAAGGCAAGCTCCGAACCCCTGCCTGGCGGACGGGCTGTCACGGCTGCACCACCAGCGGGAGGAGGAGGAGGAGAAGAAACTCTTTCGCCCACCGACACCCCGTTCTGCGGGTGCTTCGCCGCTGCCGCTTCTGCTGCCACGGATCCGCGTCCGCGGGTTCGAACACCGCAGCGTCGGGGACGGTGGGTCCGCGGGCGCCGGGAGGAGGACAGCAGCGGAGCCCTGCACTCTCGTGCCCCGCTCACCAGCATCTCCTTGCCCCGTCGCTCCTTCCCCAGCCCTTTAGAGAAGGGACCATGATTTGGAAACGCAGCGCCGTTCTCCGCTTCTACAGTGTCTGCGGGCTCCTGCTACAAGGTAATCCCCGCCCCGCCGCGGGGAGCATCAACTTCTCGCCCATTCCTCATCTTCCCATTCCACCCCATATTTCCACCCTCCCCCTCCCAGTCCCGTCCCCAGCGATTTCCACCCCTCCCCCTGCTCTCCGGCGCGGCAGGGGGCAGCGGCAGTTGGCACCAGCCCCTCGAATCTCTCAGGCCGGCTCAGCCCTGCCTTCGCAGCAGTCGCCCCTTTCGCGGCCCCTTTCGCCTCTTCATTCACCTGAGCTTCCTTCATCTCGCTCCATCCCCGCCCGCAGCCGCCTCCCACGCCTTTTGGCTGGCAACTTGTGCCTCTCGGAACCTTCCACGCTCGCGACAGCCCCCAGCAGCCACCTCCCACATGACGCTCCTGACCGACCCTCTCCATCTCTTGTCACCACTCTAACCTCCCCCTTTTCGGGTCGTCTTTTCTTTTCCCCCTCTTCCCACCGTCGCCACATCCGTGTGTCTTGAAAAAGTGTGTGAGAGCCTGGGAGCGAGCTGCCAAGACGTGGAGCACAGCAGCAGCGGCAGCACCGTGTGCATTGCAATCACATCCCCGGGGGGGAAATGTGTTGGGAGACGTGTCATTCACCTAGGAAGAGAGAGGCGACTCTGTCTGGGATTTAAAAAAGAGAGAGAAGGAAAAAAAAAAAGAATAAGAAAGAAAATGAATGAATGAATAAACCAAGAAATTAAGAAAGGGGAGAAAAGGGGAAAAAAAAAATTAAAAGACCCAAAGCCACTTTATCAACACATCGACTTTTTATTATTCAGTCTATGTCGTTTTTTTTTTTAACCAAAGAAATATATGCTCCCTAGCAGTTACTTTACTGCTAAGAGATTTTCACTTAGATTTCCTACCTCTCCATCCTCTCTCTGTCGCTTCTTTCCGTAATTAATATTATCCTTTCACGTGAAATTTAAGAACCCCTGCGACCGCAGTGGAGGGAAACCGCACAAAACGCTGTTATTATGCAAATCACTGGGTTTGGATGCCAGGTGGCTAGGGAATGTGGGTTCACTTTCTCCAGACCCTCTTTTTTGGAGGAGGGCGGGAAGGTCTATGTGGAATGGGAGGACGATGCTGATTATGAAATAAGTGGCAATGCATAGTATAGGAGTGCGTGGAGAGAGGACACTTTGGGTGGCGGGGGACGCAGAGGCGGCGGTGTGCTAGCGCTGGGTGGGCAGGGGCTGGAAGGCGGAAGGAAGGCTGTTGCTTTCAAGAGAATAGTATAGGGATGTGGCTTGAGTGTGAGATACAGCGAGGATGGATGGAGAATGATGGTTCATAGCATATTTTTAAAGCTAGGTGACTAGGTTTTTTTTTTTTTTTTCTTTTCCTGCCTCTAACCCTTCTGTCATTATTTGCGTATTTGCAGGAAAGATAAGTTGATCAAATTAATTTTTCCCTGGGTAAAAGGGATCTGAAAGTAAGACACACGTAGACTCACTGGCGTGCAAAACCCAGTCGGCCTTTGGAGGATTTAAATGAGGTCAATGAACCATCTTTCAGCAAGTTCTTGGAATGCATCCTCTCTCCTGCCCTCCTCCGGGATATAGACTGGGGACCGAATTTTATTTATGCATATTTATGAATGTGAGACAAGAGGCGGTGGGAGAATTTTCCTGAATTAGCTAACTGACCTTATAAAGATATTTCATAGAATATTTTTGTGGTACTTTTGTGTATTTTACATTGGGTATAAATTGCAGATATGTCATGTGTGCCAGAATCTCCGTGAAGGCAGACAGCACATTCTCCCTGCTTACGCCTCCTGGTCCCATTTCTCACCGTTCACACTGCCTTCCTCACACAAGTAACTCGGGTGTCTGACACGTTACTTAGGTTTTTAATCCTCGCTGAGACAATCTCCCAGAGACCCTACTTCACCTTTCAGTAACTTGCATTTCTCAGCTGTGCTGTGTGTGTGTGTGTGTGTGTGTGTGTGTGCGCGCGCGCCGGCGTGCGCCGTGTTGGGGGAGTGTGATGTGGGGAAATCAGTTAATTTGGTGATTGCGATGAAAATTCGACACCGCCGGATGTATTTTCCTTGCCAATCTGTGCGTGCTGGCCCCGGCCAGTCAATGCACACACTGCTGGGCTGCTGCGAAATTATTTATTATAGAGCATGTGGACCATGGACTGCATTTGGGGTCGCTTCCTCTCTTCCTTCAACATTTCCCTGTGAAGGGTCTATTCAGTGCAGTGCAAAATAACTGTTTGCTGTGCCTCTCTCTCAGCCTGGAGGAGGATTTGCTCTTTCCCTACCCGGAGAGATTCCATCAGCAGCATTCAGGCATGGGTCTCTTTTATTGAGTATATAAACCAATGATTAAGACAGTGCTGCTCTTCACAGCAGACTGGGGTGGGGGGCGGTGCAGGGAAGGGGTGTGAGTATAGCAGGGAATATGCACCACTGCAACCAGCAGCAACACCAGCATTAGGTCCGATAAATAAATAAATAAGCGTCCTATACAGCAACCAGGGAAAGAGCACTAGTCCAACCACGTCTGTGGAGTTAGGAGCATCTTAGATCAGGTCATATGAATACACTAAAAGAGATAAGAGGATTACAAAAAAAAAAGAGGAGGGGGCACAAAGCACCATAGGATTGTCTTTTCATGTTTATGGCTGCCTCACATTTATTCATCAAACACTGCTCCACAGACACATCATACTTTGTTGATATTGTCAGTTTTTGCTCAAACCAATTGCTCATGCCTTCCTTGTCTTACGCTTGGCTGAAAACATTGCTTCGGGGTTCAGATTTATGTTTCTCCCACTACCCTACCATTTTATTAGGACTTGGTTAGGTTGTAAAATGAAGGCTTCATTTCCTGGACATAGATTAAATACTTAGCAGGTCTTTCCTTTCTATGTGCAGGGAGAAAAGGGTGGCAGGGGAACTAGTGAGCGACTGATTTTGGCTAGAGGGAGTCTGCCCTGCCTGCTAGTAGTTATGACTAGGCAAATACTATAGTCAGTCAATAGCTTCTTTTTTTAGCTTTATCAGCAGTATAGTGATATTCACTTAAGTAATATTAATCAGTTTATCACATATATTACTATACTCTTTCTTGAAGTATACATTATTTAAAGACAAGAAGACTCATCGGAACATATCTTCTCCATGTTTCTGTGTTTTAACTGACTGTATTTTTTTATTGTCACCTTTATGTATTTTTCTGGGAAGCAAAATCAATTTTCTGGTTTGTTAGTATGTGAGGTGATAAGCCGGTGGTGAGAATCAAGTCAATGATAAAATGAGTTTTTTTTTTTTTTAAGGCTTACTTAATTCTATAACATCTGCCAGTTTGTCCTCATCCTCATCGTGTCTTTAAGAAATGAATAATAGTTAAATAGAAAATAAACATATGTTTTTGGCCAAACATTTGTTTGGCCAAAGTATAACTTGTAATGCAGCCTGCTTAAATAGCAAAATTTGATTTAGTGTTAAGCTACAATGCATCTTTTCTTAATTTCTCTCATCATAAAAAGAGGAAAATCTGGAGTAAGGGCAAGGGACACATTAGAGAAATGAATTTCTTTGCAAGGATTGAGAAAGCTTGCCACCTGTAACTAAGTCCTCTCTTGACTATAGAGCAGATTCAGTTCAATTGCTAACCCTTGCTGAAACCTTATCCCTTTCCATGCCTGAGGGGGCACTGCAAAGATGGAGAGAGTGCCCTGGGCAGCACAGGAAACAGTTCTGGAAAGGGCAATAAAGAAACAAGGGCAAACTATAACAGGAAATAGTCATGCATACAAGACCTGATTTTGTTGAGAACTGTGTTTACTTTTTGGAATTAGTCATATACAAAAACACCTCCAACACAGATACTGGGGATTTAGTATGTGTGTGTGTGTGTGGAGGGGGCTGGGGGTGGGGTTCTTTTCCCATGGAGTATTCTGGTAAATGATTTGTTATATTTAGTAAAAAAATATTCAAATTAAATCTCATTGGACCTACATATTACTTGCCTTAGTATGTGTCATGAACCTCACCTTACAGTTTTAGAAAGCACATAATACATATTATACTTATATACACTTAATGAAATACCTGTGCTTCTTAAAAGCATGTCTGTCCAACTCTTTTACCTTTACATGTATTAACTTTAGTCTTGTCAAGCTCATTTCTTATGCCAAATGCAGTTCTTGAAATATAGTTCACTCACTCTTTCTTTTGATTAACAGAAACTTTGAAAATTGGAGCCTATGTAATTAAATGCCAACAACTGTGGCTTAAATGGTCAACCATCAATCGATAATTAAGAAAATCTTCTTTGCAAATATGAGGACTGTCTAGACTAGTTTTCTATCAAGATGTAGAAGCTTACTTCATTGTCTTTTCCCCATTTCTATAACTATTAGAAATCTAGAAACAATATGGCAAAGCTAAATACCAATTGAAATGATCTGTTCTTGTGTCCTTCACTAGAAGATAAGATACTTGAAAACTATTTGTCACACAATTGAATAGTGGTAGAATGTCATTTTTCTTAAAGAAAAAAATGACTTAAATCACTTAAAGAGCAAAATGGAAGTGCAAAAATGTTGGAAGACATCCTAAGCATGCATTTGAAGGTGACCATGAATCAACACCAGATGACATCAGTTTTCTCTTTAAGTAGTCTGTGGGATATCAATGGTTGAGATGAGTAAACCTTATTTACCATGAAGGATTTGTAGGTACATTAATAATAGAATATAGACCTGATGTCACATAGATGTTTTATTTGATCTCCCTGACATACGCTCTATGATATTTATTGAGGAATAGTCCTCATCTTATTAGACTTTATGAAATCCATTGGCTAAGTCACCCATTCTGTAGCAGCAAGCTGAGTAGATTGAGGAAGCAGAGAGAAGGAAAATCACAAACCAAGGAAGCAGATTCAAAAACTGAAGTCAGGAGCCCTTTGTTGAATTGGCAGATACTGTCTGATTTACTCTCTCAAAACAGTTCCAGCACCCAACAATTATTATACTTAAGTTTCCTGAGGGCAAGCCCTGAGCCTTATGTATCTGTGTAATTTTCTTATCCTCATTTTAGTAGATGCATAAGTAGTCATGTTGGACTGAATAACAGGTATGTCCTAATTACTTCTGATGGGTTAAGTGATCTCTTCTTTTCATAATATGTAAGTACTCATAATTGGTTAAGTCACATAAGAGTTAATTTTGACATTTTGTAACGTATATTGGCTTATTAAAAATTTCCTATATAAAAGTATCACAAGAATAAGATACTTTCATAAATCTTTAAATGAATTCAATCTGATCAGACATTTTTTAACATTTTTCCTACCTATTTTTTCTTTTCCTTGATTAAAAACCCCAGATACTTTACATTAGATTAGATCATAAACTAATTTCATAAAAAATGAAGGACATAATTTAAATTTACTCATTTAACCTAAAATATTTAAAAGGACACATTCATTGCCAACATTTTATCTGAAAATGTCAAGCATTTTTGGAGTGCAATTCTGTAGTAACAAGAAAGGCATCTTCTGCAAATTCCTTGTGTAAAGAGGTGGGTAAGGATTAACCTAGAGCTGTGGCAGCTGAAGCCCCCTGCTGTGTGATGATGCAAATGGCATCTCAGGCCTAATGTGTTCTGCAGAGGTGGCAAACTCACAGGAAAGCAGTCATGTGGCATCAGAGTGAAATGGGAAGTCTTTCAGAGCTTGTAGTGGACATAAAACAACCTTTAGCTTTTTATAACTAGAAATGATCCAGAGTATTTGTAATCACATGAGCTTATGCCAAAGCAAAAGAGAGACCATATATTTTGTTTAGAGATTAATAAATAAATCCTACTAAAACTATCAACATTTTCATCCAATGAATGCTGAACATTTAATTTTCTTTTAAACTATCAAGAACAGAGGTCAGTTTAATGAAAATGAATAGCAATATTAAAATAGGATTTATTTGCTATTTTTTACATGTGTTGGACCTAATAACTGTTGAGCTGGGAAACATTCTGCTATCCAGTTCTTTCTTTAGTAAGGAGTTAGTCCCTTAATCTCATTATTATTAGAGCATTTCCTGTGCTATGAGAATATAGTAATTTCTTTACAAAATAGGAGTTAACTGTTCAGTGTATGTTCAGTTTATTTTGTGTCGTTAAGTATAATTTGTGTTATGCCACATCAGTAGAGAATGTTTCTTACTGAACAATATTATCACATAGGCAAAGTCATCTGATATGTTCTCTAGAAAAGTAAGAGTTGTAAACCTGTTGTTATATCGTTAAAGCCTATCAGATAAAAGGAACTAATGTAGCTTTGTATATTTTGATTCCATTTGCCACAGAACAAAAAAACTGAACGCGTTATACATGCTGATTTTTATTCAAGCAGTGAGCCCAGTTGGTCCTGTTAATTTGTTCAGTGGATTTACTTAAACATACATGAAATTGGTTTCATCTTAGAAGTATGTAGCCTATTTAAAAATTAGTGAAGTAAATACTCTGCTTAAGTAGGGATCAGTTCAATATTAATGTCAAACTCAGTTGTAATTATCGAGAAAGGAAATATTCCACAGTCACTTATTTATATATATGCACATATATACACATTTAAGGTAAGTAATTTTTTAAAAACTGAAGAACATCTTTATTAATTTTGTACTTAGAGTTTAGGGCTTTCAGGATGTATAATAGAATGAAGAAAAAGGTAAGAATTTGTTTTGTTTTTACTCATTGTGTTCTTTTGCTCTTTTAATGAAGAGGAATTTTTCTTCAGTAAATTTTCTTGGCATACACACAAGTCTTGCAATTAATGGAATAACAATAGGGTTGAGTATTCTGGATCTATTTTTGTGTTTATGGAACTGATAAGAACTTATTACTACTTGAATAGATACAGAGCTAAATTTGTAAGACCTGCTGTGGAGAGAGGAGGCCATTAACTATTCACATTATATTTTAGAGGTCTTTGAAGTAAATATTAAGACATTCATGATTCAACTTTGGGAATAACTTTTTCTGAGTCAGCAAATCATTTTCACTTTAATATTTAAAGTATCTTTCAGCCATTTCAATGCTGAAGAGGAAGTCCCTGTCTAGTCATAGTTAAGGAGTTATTCCGAGGTTAGATAATGACGTCATTAGGGATTGTTTAGAAAATAAAAATAAGCATACATTTGATTTCAGGGAAAAAAATCTCAAAGCTAAATGTGATCAAATAGGGCAAATAATTTTACATTATAAGAAAACAAAGTCCTTTTAAAAATCAAATTCAGTTTCTAAAAATTTTACATATTTTAGGATGGTTAATTTACTGTAAGGATATACTGCTTTTCTAAAGTAGTCCTTGAGTACAGAGTGAGAAAGCACCTTTCCTGACAAGGATGTGCCGCCGACTGCTAAGTGTATAGCTGTTATATTGATTTGCTGTAATTTATAAAGCCAATTAATTTGTTCTTGTAAAGATATATTTTTAGCTTTTAGGCTACAATTGTTTGTATTTTAAAATGCAGGTGCCTTTCAAAATGCTAATTTAAACATCAAGGCTTAAAATCTATAGTGCGTGAAATATATCCTAATTTTCTTAATAAATTCATATTTTACATTAGCTTGTCCTATATACCCCATAGGGGAAAATGTCGATAACATTTATAACTTCCGTTCATTCTCATACCTTATGCATATCTGTTTTTCGATCTGGAGTTATAGACTTAAGTTTAAGTGAGAGATAATGCATCACAAATTAGAATATTTATATTTAGAAGCAAAGAAAAATATATAATAAGCTTTTTATTTAATTGCTATTTCTTTACTGCTCTTTATTTTATGTGCTGAAGTCTGAATAGTAACTCAGCTTCCTTTATACTCTCCAGGAATATAATATCCCTCCCATTCCCTGCCCATGCTACCAACTTGAAAGATCCATTAAAATAAATTAATGGGGAATGCAGAGTAAAGAAGTGGAATTGTGCTAAAGGATATGTAACAAATATGTATAGATTGGGTGTTTTTCCTTTCAACCCCCGAGGAGCACACCCCAGTGTTTTAGCAAGGATAAAACATATAAGATGTGTGTTGAATTGTTTTTATTATTATTATTGCATTTTTTGAAAGCTGCATTCCACAGTCTCTTAATAAAAATGGCAAAAAGAAGAGGAAAGGAATGTGAGTCAGCCAGCCAAACACACAGAGAAACGCCTGGCAAAGCCGTCTAAATTAGCATATGCTAGGCTGAGTATTTCCCTCTGTTGTTACATAATCCCTGTCTAATACGAAATCAGTTCTCATACTTAACCCTTTCAGGAGGTTTCAAATTCTCCCACTATTATATTTTTATTTTGCTTCATTTATTTTCTCATGAATTGTGTAAATCATTCAAGGGCTTTTAGGTCAAGTTCTTTTTATTCCCTCTCTAGCCTTTCTGTATACAAATGTTCCATTCTGTGCCCAACTTCAGGATTCAAGA